>VZZY01004703.1:16599-73764 GCA_013400335.1 Eurystomus gularis | reverse complement strand
CTAAAAAGCAAACAACCCCCACACACTTAAGTCCTCCTAGCTCTCCCATTGCTCATCCCACCAAGAGGCCATAAATCAAAGCATCTAAAAGAGCAACAGTGCTTTATTTCAATTAAACATTATTACTGTTGTGCTCTACTCATTGATTTTAATAGCAGAGAATTGAGCTGTGCTATAAGGTTATTCGGGTCTTTTGCAAAGCTGGGACTTTTCTCTTATTCATCTCTCGGACGCGTAACTGTGTTTAGTTCCGATGTAACCACATTTGCTCTCATCAGGAGAGAATCTGCCTTATTATCTCAAATGTGATTGCCATAAAGTAATTGCACAAAAGCACCAGTGAGAAAAGCCTTCTCCTCTTCACAAGGCAGAGGTTATTTTGCTCTAATGAACTCACCTCTTAGAGAGAAAGAGAAAAAGGTATGAAGCAAGAACGTCCTCCAGAAAAGGAAACAAACAAACAAAAAAAGCCCTTCAAGAGTCATCCCAACTGTTGCCATGACACATTTGTACGGTTAATGAGTTCTGTCTACACTACCCTAAATGTCAAACCTGCTCCTAACGCTGTTGCTATAACAAAGCATCCTGCTCCTGCAGTGGGAAAGGTCTTTTTCCCCCTTTTTCCACTGGTGGTTCACATAGACAGTGCCTTCAAACCCCGTCAAAGCCTGGAAAACACACTACTCCTCCACGGATGATGCCACTATTGATTCAATGGCATTCAAGTTATTATTAGGGATGCTTCATCACCAGTACCCTGCTGACTTCCAGCAGTAATAGTCCACCCCTATTTGACTAAAATTGTCAATACCTCAAATTAAAAGAGCGCTCAAGACCAACTTAGATCAATAGAGCTGATGGATGATGCACACTCCCACCTCACTCGGAGAGTTAATATAAGTGATTTTAATGGTATTTCATTCTGTAGTTCCTGCAGCCCGGTCATTAACGCTCTGGGATAATTGGGGTCGAAGGATTAGTGAAGTGAGAACCGTGTGACAGAGCGGAGGTGACTCTCTACCCACACTTGCTTCCAACCCACATTAAACGTAGCAAAGGTCCATGTCAGGTATGAAGTCATCCAGTTCTGCCTGTTGCTCGGTGACCTTTACAGCAGCTCAATGGTGCTGCAAACAGGAGCAGGAGAAAGGCAAAAGGAGACGACAAAACAGAGAAACAGGAAAAGAATGATGGCTAAAGAAGTCCACCAGTAGCTATCATGTTGCTTGTCACCTCCCTTTCCCCCAGCCCTCATTTTATTATCTTGCCCTCCCTTTGCAGCTTATGACACTTCTGAGGTTTCTACATAACTTATGAATGATGTTTGTTCTGCAGCTCTCCAAATAGCTCAGGAACAACATAGAACATCTGGGACTCTACTGAGACTGAGAGGTGGTTTAACCAGACTCAGGAGGCATAAAGAAGAATGTCTATTTTAGGTGAGGCAAAAAAGCTAGCTCCTGAAGACAAACTTTTAAAAATAACAAACAAGCTTCCCAGATTTGGAGGCCCAATGCCAAGGTATCTATGAAGGTCTAAAGCACAGCTCGTTCCAACCCACAGCTTCATGCACTTTAAGAGAGGCTTTGAACCACATGGCCTCATCCTCAGGCTCCATTTGCCTCTGCAACAGTGTTTGCATTGAGACACCGTTTTAATTTATCAGATAAATTCTTAAATAGTACAATATGAAGCTAGAGTTAAGGTCTGTGAGAACAAGTCCTTTACTCTCTCAACCTTAATCCTCAAAAAAACCTGACTTTTCTCATGTCCTTTTGGGGACTCTGCCAGCCATTTTTAATGCCTCAAAAGACTTAGAGCATCCTTGATTGTGCTCCTGTAAAAGCACGGCGGCATTAGTCCTACGTAGACATTCAAAAAGGTGGCATCTCATCAGCACACTGTGTCTACTAGATAGTTCAGAAGGTCCTCTCTCAAGAAACCTTCTCTACTTCTGAGTTTTCTCTCCTGAACTCAACAACAGCAGCTTTCCATAGAATGCCTTGCCATTTTCACGTGGCTGTAAGATCACAAGCAGTGGTGGTCTTCCAGCATGGACACAGTGCTTCCCTTAAACAGCAACAACCCCCACCAAGCCCTCTGTGCTTGTTTTTTAAAAAATTTTTGATGTGTATTTCAGAACCAAGAAATCAAAGTAAAGGCCTTTCAGAAGGAGGTCATGGTTAGCTCCAAAATTATTTCTCTGCCAGACTTCCATTTTCAAACCAAAATGGAAGAGCAGGATTTATTTTTACAGCAGGAGAACAGTCTGTCCATCCTTCTCTAACAGAAGGGGTTGAGATTTTGTTTATTCAAACAGCCAAAAACAAACATTTGGCTCCACAGGGAAGACTGAACCACAGAAAAATATCAGTTCAAAAAAACAGAAACAAGAGGTCACTGCAGGCGTCTGCTAAAATGAAGCTGAGTAGGGAATATTATATGGCTGACACCAAACCAGGTCCTGCCAAGGCTCGGCAGCAATACTCAGCATTCACCAGGTTGCATCCTCAGAAGCATGTGATGGCACACAGCAGAAACCTCTGCACAGAACTTGAGCTCCCACCACAGCCTCAGAGGGCTTTATTTCTGTCACAACATAGTAACTCAATTTTACAGCCTGCTTTGACATTGTAGGAGGAAAAAAGTAATTTACGAACAGGAGGACAACAGAACGCCCGCTCCTTCAAGGCTCTGCCTGAGTTATTAACTTCAGAGGTAGAAGAGAACAGCAGCCCCAGCTACGACAGCTCTTTTTTTCTTGTCGCAAAGTCCACCACCCACGAGCAAAACTAGAGAGGAAGAAACTTTCAATGGCCATAATAAAGCCCATTTTACCTAAATATGCTGCACACCTCAGTTTCTAGCACGCTGAGTAGTGGTGGTAACGCTTGCTCAGGCCCCATCTTGACACAGGTTATTTTATACTGCTGAAAAAACATTTCCGTGGTCTTGTCAAAATGATGTGTGAAAGCACCACCAGCAAGACAACTTCCTGCGAGGTCTCAGAGCAGTGATACACTGCCAGCTATGGTGCTGCTCCTCACCCCTTCGCATCCAGCCAACATCATTCCTCCTAAAAATTGACTCAGCATCTTGTCCCCTTCAGGCACCACTTCAATCTCCCTTTGTGCTTAAAAATAGAATGATTGCTAGAAGTCCCAGAACAGTTTGCAGCGCACTGCAAGTTTTATGCATGGTGAAGGTTCCTCACCCGTCTGGTTTAGGTTTTTTTTTACTGAAATGCTGAGGCAAAAATGGGATTTATTCCATCCTAAGCAGCTTGTGCCTGCGTGCAATACAGACAAATCGCTATCACAGAACAAACTGGTACCATAGAACCCAAATTTTTCTAGAGTCCTAAAGGAACCTGATTTCTATTGTCCTCTCAAGAAAAGCCCAGTGTAAAATTTGTTAGGTACAGTCCAACATGCTCAAATAAAATGTGAAATTTCATGTCCTCCCTTGCAGCCATGGAGATGCTTGTGCTTTTTTTTTTCCTCATTTTGGCATCAATGCTGGAAGTAATGTTTGCAAAATGGATATTGTTGATAGACCAAAAGTAGGTCCACTCACAGAGGACAATTCCAAAGAAATTGTCTGAAAAAGTAAAATTTCATCAAGTCTGAAGCTCTGAAGAGTTCTTCCCCCTACTAATTCCACCAGTTTAACTATTCAGTTCCATTTCCAAGATTAATTTTCTTTACCACACTACTTTTTAACAGTTCAATTTTCCTGCTTAGTGATTGCAAAACCAGAATATTTTATACTGTTATTTTACTGAGAGTAAAAGCTGGTCTTACAGAATAGCTCATCCTTCTTACAGACTGCAGAGCTTTGGCCCCTGGACTGTTTGACAGCACCAAAAGCTCTAATTCTCAGATGCACCACAAATTTCTTGTCATACTTCAAATAACATCTTATGTTTAGCATTATCATTCCAGTATAGATAAGATTCTGGGGAGCAGTTGGCACCTTTGCGTTCAGCTCCAGCCTGGAGAAGAGAAGGTTCTGGGAAGACTTTCTTGTGGCCTTTCAGCACCTAAAGGGGGCCGAGAAGAAAGCTGGGGACAGACTTTTTAGTAGGGCCTGTTGGGACAGGACAAGGGGTGATGGTTTTAAACTAAAAGAGGGAGATTTAGACTAGAGAGAAGGAAGAAGTTTTTTCTGCTGAGGGTGGTGAGAGCCTGGCGCAGGTTGCCCAGAGAGGTGGTGGCTGCCCCATCCCTGGCACCATTGCAGGTGAGGTTGGCCGGGGCTCTGAGCAACCTGCTCTAGTTGCAGATGTCCCTGCTCGGTGCAGGGGGGTTGGACTAGGTGACCTTGACAGGTCCCTTCCCACCCAAACCACTCTGTGGTTCTATGAACACAGGAGATATCTTCATTGTAGACAGATGCTTATGGTTCTCTGGGATCAGAGACCTACTGATGGTCTCTTAAATTGAGCAACAGATTTAAAACCACAAGAAATTGCTGCAGATTTCCAAAAGCATTGGCTGCATGGCTTGCAGTTTTTTGTTTAGTGATACCTCATTAACATGCATTAATTACACTAAAGCCATGACAGACATGGCTGCTTCCATGTAAACAGTGCATCACAAGCAATTGCTTCTCCGCTCGGGCACAGGGTGATAAGGCTTGAAAGGAAAGCAAGAGAAGTCAGATTCCTAGACAAGCATACAAACAGTGCATTGCTTGCTCAAAAATCTCAGATAAAATTTAAAATGCATGCAGGAAGTAGATAACACAGCTTCATGGTGATTGTAATAGCTATCAAGCAAGCTTTGTGAAATTGTAGAGCTAATGGCATTGCACATTGAGCAGAGACTAAGCAAAGGAGGCAGCAATTGTAAAACAATTAACCTTGCTCTACTTCTGTAACATTTTAGGCTAATATTAAAAGCCACTTGCCACTATAGACCTTTACAGAATAGTGAAAGACTAGGAGATATTATTCAACCAAGAGAATTTTGCTCAACTGTGTGTTGCCTCAGCACCATTTGGAATCATTGGAACTTACTCCGAGTTCAAAGAAAAATCTCATCCTGGTCTAAATGCCTGGTGAGATGTTAAAGTGAGATGTCAGCCTCGTGCATTTAACAGCCACTCTTCACTTTAGATAGCTCTGAAAGATTGTTAGATATGCCACTGCTGAAAAGGCAAGTGTAAGACTTCATTAATCAAGTGCTCTGGTTGGAGGTGCTCCATCAGTGTTATATGGAAACCAAGGTAGAGAGGGAGCAGCAGGCATGGTCTTGTCTGACCTTGACCAACATAAAAACACCAGTTTGGGAGGCTAGGTGCACAAATGTGGAAGAAATGCATGATTAGTTGCAACAAAGAGTATTAATGCCAGCCTTGGAAAAACACTTCCAAAGCACAGCACCTCTATGTCCCCAGGTGGTCTCTTTTCAGCATCTCCCCTGATGACCTTCAGGAAAGAATGGATACAGCATTCGTATAAAAACTATGCGAAAAGGAGGTATATAGATGACACCAAGATGAAGTAGTAGCAAAATACTCTGAAGGACAAAGTCAGCATGACTATGATAAATTGGACAAGTGGTGCAAGAAGATGAAAGACAGTAAAGAAGTGATTGATTTCCCATCACCAAATCTGACACCCAGCTGCAAAACAAGGACAACAGCCTCCAAGGTCTGGAGTTTCAAGTGCACCAGAAGTAAATAGGAGCCCTTCCCACCAAAACCATCATCTACCACAGGTGAAACTGTGGAGGTGTGCTGCATTTAGGACAGGAAAAGGGTTCTAGTCTGTTTTACTCAATGCTGATGAAAGCAGGACTGCACCTCCAGTTTTGAGTGCTACACTTTGAGACAAAAATCAAAGTGGATAAGATGCCAAGCTGCTCATTCCTGCTACTACCAGTGAGAGAGGGGTCAGGTTGTATGGCACCTGAAGAACTGGATCCCAGTATAGCTGCCACCTCTCCCATTTCACCCAGTAGCAAGGATCTAGCTCCACCTTCAGTCCCTGCTCTACTTCCCCTTCCCCTCCTGTGTTTTCAGTCTCTGCATAGGAAGTGTTGAGTATTATTGGTTTGTTTTCAGGTCTCATGTAAGCACAACTCCACCTTAACTGGACTCTCTGAACTGGAAAATGTTGAAAGCGAGATGTGTTCCAAGTCTGAATACCCCAGGTTGATTCAGCCTGCTCAAACGATAAAAAAGATTCATGATAAGCAGTGCTGCTAACCAAAAATAAGAGATTAAATAGATAAACTGATGTTTTGGCCTCCCAGTGCTTAATCCTCGGAATAGTAGTAGTTGTGCATGTTGATCTAAATGAGCAAATGGAAAAAAAAAATCTTCTTAGAGTACTGGAAATCCAGTTGAACTTCTTACTGGAAAGAGTTTTATGTTTAAATTTTGAACAGCACTTTCCTTTGATTGATATTCATGCTGTATTCATCCAAAGACAATTCAAATAAATAGCCTTGAGAGGAAAAAAACCCGAACTACTTAGGACACTGGTTCAAACATTTGAGTGCAGCAGTTTCCCATTCAATTAGATTTTCCAGCCTTGGGTCAAGTCCTGTACCACAGTACGTCTTCTGCACTGCCCTGTACACATCAGCACTGTAATAAACACCCTTGTCTTTGAATCTTAGGCCATGGTATTACATTAGAAAAAAAAAACCACACTTTGTGGAGCAGTGTTAATTAATTCCATGCTCTAGTTTAAGCTTCTAGTTCATAAGAACAACACTGAACCTACATGTTCCCTTACTACGTGGCTACTCTAACTACTGAATTGCTATAGCAAAGAAATTAAGAGTGAAATCTTGTGTGCCACGAATATAATGCCTAAAATATTAGTGCTTCTTGGATCTTACTATTGAAAAGGCATGATCATAGCCTAGAATGACAATAATTCTTATTGTGACCTTTGTCTGCTATACTTGAAACATCTATAACCACAACAGAAAAGTTTGTGGGTGCTGGAGCTCACTGTAGAGCAGAATTCTGCAGGGCCTTTTGATTAACTATAGTCCTTTCAACTCAATGATGTCCACCAAGTCTGTGAAGTACAAATACAACAGATGTGCAATATGCACTTCTCCAAACTATAGAATAAATAAGATTCAGTTTTCAGAAAAATTTAAAAATCCTCTCTGTACCACCACAAACCTTTTTGCTGCTCTTCGTGTTTGAGGTTTGTCATTCATTAGAATCACAGAATTGTTTTTGTTGGAAGAGACCTTTAAGGTCGAGTCCATCCATTAACCCAGCACTGCCAGGGCACCACTAAGTCACGTCCCTCAGCACCACATCTCCACGGCTGTCTCCAAGAGAAGACACTCCACTATCTCCCCAGGAAACCTGTGGCAGTGCTCGGTCACCCTCCCAGTTAAGAAGTGTTTCCTGATGTTCAGACAGAACCTCCTGTATTCCAGTTTGTTCTCATTGTCTCTGGTCCTGTCACTGGGCACCACTGAAAAGAGCTTGGTTCCATTCTCTTTACGTCCTCTCTTCAGGTATTAAGACCCCCTGAGACTTCTCTTCTCCAGGCTGAAGAGTCTCAGACTTTTCTCCAGTCCCTTCATCATCTTCATGGCCCTTCACCACATGCTCTCCAGTACCTCCACATCTCTCTTGGGCTGTGGAGCCCAGAGCTGGACACAGCACTACTAACTTCACATGAGTTTTTGCAGTATTAGGGCAATACCTGCAAGATGTGACAATCTCTTCTGCCATCATTTCTCACTTTCCTACATGAAAGTTCCTTGCAGTTTTCTAGTTTACCTGATGGTCTTCCCCTTTTACACCATCATTTAGCACTTGGGCTAAGCAACTCTAATGTTCTGACCAACACCACACACCTCATCTGTACACTGAGGTTTTCAGAGGGAAACTTCTCGTGTTGCATTAAGCAAACAGGGAATTTTCCCTTACAGTAAGGAGTTCCCCACATCTGCTGCTCTTGAGCACAGTGACATTTCACAGCAAGCTTTGTTGTGCTCAGAAACTCCAGGGAGAGGTCGAGGCCTTCCCAAAAACCCATTTAACAGAATAGCCGAGGAAACAAAAATCATCAGATACTGTGTAATAGCTCATTGGAATGCCACTTCATTTCACAACTCTAATGAGGTGCACTATAACAGGGACTGAAATAACTTCAGGTAATGGGACTACCTCTATTAATCTGCTTATAAGGAAGCTGCTCATTAATTAGGGTGGACAGAACAATCACAGGGCTGCTGAACAATAGCAGTGCCAGCTCACATTGTTGACAAGTATCTAATTAGAAATTAATGGCAGAAAACTGTCCAAATGTATATCCCCCATCTACCAGAGGAGCACATACCACAGACAGACATAATGAGAAAATCCAATGCATTCATCTTCAAAACAGACCCAGGAATCAATTTTAAAAGCATTAACCCTTCATTACCTATTAGCTTAAAGAAGGTGCTTCATTAAGACTCTCTCATTACTTCTGCTGCAAGTCCTTTGTAAACCTCAAGATTTGTAGCTACTCGGAAGATTAACAACTCCGCACGCACCAAAGAATTAAAGACAACAACAAAAAACCAAAAGCAAACAAAAACCAAACACAAAAGCACAATAACCACCTAAAACCCACCCCAAACCATCAAACCAAATTACTGAGGAGTTACCAAGCACTCTGACCAACACGTGTCTGGAAGACTGAAAGAACTTGTCAGTGTCTCTGCACAGCAGGGAGAACATAGTCCAATCCAACTTTAGGAGACATTTTATCTTGCCACCATGGGACACCATGCTATGAAAAACTACTTGTATGAGGTTAATATAACTAGTTGTATGTGTGTTTAAATGTCTGGGTTTGGATGGGTTTCATTTAAAGTTTGAGAGTTAAATATCTGACAATGGTATTTTCTATCATCCAGCTCAAGCAGGGCACAGAAAACATTGACTTCACAGAACCAGCTCATGTCTCCAGAAGTGCTGATGTGCCTGAAAGATTACAAAACCAAGGGCTTGATGAGCAAGTATATTGCAGTGCATATCTTACCTCCTCAATTTATTTTTTAATAACAAGCCACACTTATTAATTCCAGGTCTGCTAACCAACCATGTGGAGCTAGGTAATTAGTGCAGCATCTTTCATCAGCTATGTTAATAAACGCCCGCATCTCTGCTCATGCTTTGGGAAAAAATTCAAGAAGCAGAGGGACTAAAACTTGCAAAGAACATTGAGAAATTTATGCCTGAGGCAGTTTGTCTCCCCTCTTGAAAATCCTTCAGATTGTCTTTCATTAGTGATACAGAATCACAGACTGGTTTGGGTTGGAAGGGACCTTTGGAGCTCATCCAGTCCAACCCCCCTGCAGGGAGCAGGGACATCTGCAACTAGAGCAGGTTGCTCAGAGCCCCGGCCAACCTCACCTGCAATGGTTCCAGGGATGGGGCAGCGACCACCTCTCTGGGCAACCTGCACCAGGCTCTCACCACCCTCAGCAGAAAAAAAAAATCTCTTCCTTCTCTCTAGTCTAAATCTCCCTCTTCTAGTTTCAAACCATCACCTCTTGTCCTGCCACAACAAGTCCTGCTAAAAAGTCTGTCCCCAGCTTTCTGACAGGCCCCTTGAAGTCCTGAAAGGCCACCAGAAGGTCTCCCCAGAGCCTTCTTCTCTCCAGGCTGAACAAGCCCAACTCTCCCAGCCTGGCCTCCCAGCAGAGGGCTTCCAGCCCTCCCATCATTGCTGGGGCCTCCTCTGGCACCAGGTCCATGTCTCTGCTGTGCTGAGGACTCCAGAGCTGCCCCAGCACTGCAGGGGGGTCTTTTACAGCTTTTCACCTTGTTTTCAGGAGGAAGATGCTCGACTTTCCAACACTGTTTTAAGACATCTGTGTACATTAATGCCAGTAAGCAAGTCCACCCTTTGGGTTTTTCACACAGCTTTTTTCTGGCTACAGAACGCAGCAGCTTCCCATCCTGGCACTGTGGTACTTGGTTGCAGGAGAACAGATACAGATTTGTCTCCAGTTCTTTGAAGCTGCACTGAGAAAGAAGAGAAACCTGTGTTCCTTAGTGCTGCAGCCCATACTGGTTCATCCTGGAAATCAAAGGTGGGGGAGGCGGCCGAGGGGGAAGATCAGACAGACCACTGACTGTGAGTACGGTCTCGCCAATTTGCTTTTTGTATTAATGTGCACATTTCCCTCTGTTTAAGTGCCATACAGCTTTACTTCATTATTTGCAGCTAACTGTGCTGCAGCTAGAAGATGATGATTCCTCACTGTAAATTAGATGCTATTATACGAGTCGTTTCAGACTGGCATCTTGACATTAAGAGACAGTTGTATTTTTAGAAGTAGCCGGGAAATTTGCTCTTTTACTTCAGAAATTGTAAGCAAAAAAATTTTGCTTTTTCAAAAGCACATACATTCATGAATGGCTAAACAAGCCAATTTCCCCATGGACATGCATCATTTATCAAACATCCCGGAGAATCTGATCCTGCAATCCCTGTCACGCAACAGTCCCAGTGAGGCTGGGAAGGTCATTCTCAGAACTACAACCAAACAACTATTTTGCAGACTATACTCAATCTGTTGTCCTGAAATACCCTGAGCTTCCAATGGTGACCTTTGGATAAACCCTCGCTGCTGATCTGACCTGCCAATTTGGTGATAACCTCCAATCTCAGCATTTCAGAGTTGCAAGGAGAGCTTGAGGAGATGGTCTGTCTCTCTGCGGTATGAGAGTATGTCACCTTTATCTCAGAGAAGCAGCTCATCTTAAGGAAAAGGCACATCTAGGAGCAGCTAAGAAAATAACAAAAAGAAAGGAGCTGACATTGATGGAGAACACAAGAACGAACGTGAGTTGTATTTGAATACAAGAGTAGTGGTGCTGCTCCATCTAGTCACTGTTGGGTACGAAATGTGGACTGGGGTGAAAGCAGAGGGGTACGTGGTGATGCCTGTTCCTCTGCATGAGCAGTTTGACACCTCTCCAGTAGCTACTACCAGGAGTAATGGGACTCAGCACCTGGAGGGAAGGCTCAGCTGGACTTGAGAGGTCACCACTGCTGGAAGACACTGTGCATGGTCAGTCGGAAGAGCTTTCTTGGCCACAGGAGCCAACATTTGACCTAAGATGGACTTACGCCTCTTTGTAGGTGGTCCGTAGCTTTCAGTGAATTGAGGTGGGGGAGTTGTCGGAACTCAGTGCTTATGGCACAGCAGAGCTTTCAGAGGAAAGAAAAAAATCTCCTACTTATATTTAGCAAGTGAGCAATGAAGCGAAATGGCACAGCAAACGCTGACGGTAGTGGGGAGGCTGTGGAGGTGGGGGGGAGCGTGAAAACTGGCACCAGCTTCAGAAGAGCGAGTTTTGGTATTTCCGTTTGAGGTGAAGGCTAGAGACTCTGCAGCAGGTACTGAAATTCCAGCGCCGTAGCAATTTAACCATCATCTGAGCTTTCTCCCAGCTCCCACCCTTCTGTCTTGTTTGAGAAATATTTACTAGGGGGTGAAAGGCACCCTTCAGACACGCGACCATAGCTGTGTGCTGGTGCTTTCTATAAATACGGGTTGGCTGGAGCACCGAGCTCTGTTCTGCTGCAGTATGGCATTACGGCTTCTGCTCAGCAAAAGCTGTTCCCACTCTCATTTCAGACCCCTGCTAGTGTTGGCATCTGGCTCTCAGCTACATGACTTTTTTGCCCTCTGTCTTGAGAGCAGGTGAGCAGAAGCCTCAAGTCCAGCTTTGGCTGGAAAGAACAGAGCCTGGTTTTGTAGCTCAGACCCACCTAACCAGCAACAACACAGAAGTGATTTAAGGAATCTGATCATTCCAGACTATATTTGGGGGGCTGTAAATCATTTTTGGGTTTAGTCATCATTCATTCTGTGTTTCTAGCTGGATCCACTCAAAGTTCTCTGGTGCATAATTTAGACAGCGCAGACAATTTGCATTTTACCTGCCTCCTTTTCCCAGCTTCTGCTTGTTTTACCAGTCCTACCACCTGCATGTGCGTGGTAGAGTCATCTGAAAACCAATTGCCCCTGGACATCAGCATGAATAAGTCTATAGGCACAGCTCTTCAGGGCTGGCAGAAGGCTTGCCAAATATTGGTTTGTTGGGTTCCCCCCACCCCCCAAATTATCTCCCCATTTCACTCTCTCCATAGAGTGGACAGACAAGTCCAGTCCATCTTATGGACAAAGAAACTTTGTTATCCTAACAAGGGAATTGCCCATAGATGTGTGCTGGAGCAATTCCTTGTATTTATCATAGCATCATCAAGGTTGGAAAAGACCTCTGAGATCATCAAGTCCAACTGTCAACCCAACACTACTGTGATCACTAGACCCCCCCATGTCCTGAAGTGTCACATCTACATGGGTTTTTTTAACACCTCCAGGGATGGTGACTCCACCACTGACCTGGGCAGCCTGTTCCCATGCCTGACCACTCTTTCAGTAAATAAATTTTTCCTAATATCCAACCTAAACCTCCTCTGGCAGAACTTGAGGCCATTTCCTCTCATCCTATCACTTGTTACTTGGGAGAAGAGATCAACACGCAGCTCTCTACAACCTGCTTTCAGGGAGTTGTCTAGTGCAAGAAGATCTCCCCTGACCCTCCTTTTCTCCAGGCTCAATGACCCCAGGTCCCTCAGTTGCTCATCTCAAGACATGCTCTCCAGACCCCTCACCAACTTGGTTGCCCTTCTCCAGACCCACTTCAGTGCCTCCAAATGAGCTCAAAACAAAACAGCTGAAACTTCCAAGAATCTGCAGCTACAATTACACACACAATAAGCAACCAGGAAATCTTATTTTGCCTGCTTGCATCATCATCTTCCTCCATTTACAAATCAAATGAAGTCAACAAAACATGCAAGTGTTCGAGTTAAAAACCCCCACTTTTGTCTTCCTGGTTTTCTCTTTTGCCATTACTATGTTATTTTTCCCGTGCATTTTTCTCCTGTAAAGTGAAAGAAGAACTCATCCATGTGTTTCACTTAACTCTGTTTTATCTGTAAAAGAAAGAACCCCAAAACTTCCATGCAGTTTGTTGCTAAGCTTGTTCCATTCTCACATTGTGGGTTCACAAGGTCTAAGCTGATCACTGCATGAATTTAGCCCAGATTACGTAGTGTTGTGTGGCTCTGGATGCGCCCACCCATGAAATAACCTCATGCCAGAGCCAGCAGCAAAAATTTCTTCCAAAATCCTATTTACCCAAAGGCCTGCTTGCTTTGGCACCTATGCCAGCTTGCACTGGTGGCTTGGCTAATAGTTTTGGGTTGGTTTTTTTTTTTTTAATCACTTTCCCGGAAGCAACTGTTTTGGACACTCCTGGAAAGAGGCTGTTGGGCTAGATGAACCTCTGCTCTGACCCAGTACAGCTGTTCCTCTGCACCCTATGAGTACAGACATTCATGTCACATTTAAAGGCCTTGCAACTAAGCAGTTCATCCAAAGAAGAGATAGCTGAAATACATTTTTGAGTCAGAATACAACACAAGCTGAGAAAGACAAGGAGTTAGAAGACCTACCCAAGATCTGATAGAGACATTGTAGACAGATGTGTACAAGAAGCAGCTAAAAATCAACAGAATAAAGCAGTAAAAACAAACAATAGAGATTTCTTAATCTAGATATTTGGGATTCGGGGTGATGGTTTTAAACTAAGAGAGGGGATTTAGACTGGATACAAGGAAGACATTTTTTACACTGAGGGTGGTGAGAGCCTGGCACAGGTTGCCCAGAGAGGTGGTCGCTGCCCCATCCCTGGCACCATTGCAGGTGAGGTTGGCCGGGGCTCTGAGCAACCTGCTCTAGTTGCAGATGTCCCTGCTCCCTGCAAGGGGGTTGGACGAGATGACCTTGAAAGGTATCTTCGAATCCAAACCATTCTGTGATTCTGTCTGTCAGTGAGAGCAAACTTACTACTTGAACTTCAGTATTCCCTTCCTTCCAGCTTTTTGTATAAATAAACTATTCTAACACAGAACACTTAGCTTTTAAAATTAGAGACAAATGTTTTCAGCATACCCATGCATTTCAGGTTTTTTTCGTGCCATTTTAATCTAGTAGAAAAAAAAATAGAAAAAATCAGATAGAGGAAATTATTAAAACAAAAACCAGAAGAAAAACAGCTCTACAAATTCAACCTTGAAATAAGATGCCTTTTCCTAGCTGTGAGGATAATTGGACATTGAAGGAGCTTATCTGGTAGGTGGTAGACTCAGCAGAGTCTGCAGTCTTCAAAGATTAAACACCTAAGATCAGTCAATCTGATGTAGGGGGGTGAAAAAAGCTAAAGTGTAAAACCTAAGAAAAATAAGGAAAACACCCTAGATGATCAGAATAATCTTCTCTGACCCCAGAATCTGCAAACATAGGGATATCCCTCTATATTCCTTCCTCCACTAACCATGCAGGGGACAGCTTCAAACACCTGTGAGGTGGCAGGAAAAGGCCTTTCCCTCCTCCTGAGCTTCAGATCATGCTGTCAGACAGGAGGTCTCAGCCTCCATAACCCTGCAGGTGGATCTACCCTGGCTAAAGGCTCCCACATACAAGGAGCAGAAAAGACTCACTCAGTCCATGTCACTGGAGGGACACGCTCCAGAGCTTTCATGTGGCATCTTCCTCCACCAAGAGGAGGCTTGAAGCCTGGATGGGACACTTTAGGGGGTGGTTGGGTTATTTCGGCAGACTCCAGCATAATTCTCCTTCTCATACCACCTGCATGTGCCATCTCATCAACTTTCCTATCATTTTGAGAGTCCTCAGTACTGGGAAAGGTCCTACTTGCCCTCTGCCTTCCATGGACTGGTGAACAGTACTGGGCCAGTGCAAGTACCACCAGGCACAGATTAGGTCATCTGAAGGAAACTGGAGAGCTTAAAACTCAGCAGCAATCAGGTGAGCCAACTTATAGGATTTTTTGTAATTTAAGACCTGAAAAGCCTTTCTAAACTGCAGGTTTGCTTTTCATTACAGCTTTCCTCCAAGTCAGGAGCAGAAGGAAAGCTCAGTGCAATTCCGATGAATCACTCCCCTGTTCTGCTGCATCTCTATTTGTGTTTAACATATGACATTAAGGCCTTTTGAGACTGTCTACAATCACAGAGCAAACGACAATAATGTCTTATCAAACAGTCTTCCAGGTATATAAATAACACATTTCATACAAGACTTCCCATAGCATACATTTACATAACTTTAGAAAAAGCCCACGACAATTTACCTGCCTCACACTGTTCTTCAAAACAGTAGAAATCTATTCAAGACTCTTGGGAAAACGAGAGAGTCTGTGGAAGATTAACATGCTGTGAAACAACTGTTCTCTCAGAGCTACTGGGGACCTGAAGATATTTTTAGTCTTTTTAGAGTTGTGGAGTTTTTCTCAGCCCTTTGGAGAAGGGCCATCGGCAGGCCCAGGTCTTGCATTCATCACAGATGTGGCAGCAGTCACCCCAAGGCTCCATTTTCTTTTCAAGCTCTATCTCTCAGCACATCCTCAAGCAAAGGCAGAATTTGGGAAAGCTTGTGTGGCTATGAAGGGACAGAACAGAAAGTCACCCTTCATTTCACCAAGGGCTGGCTATTTGTGTCAAGGGCAATAGAAAGCTCTTTAAACCAGAAGCTAGTTATCTCACACCCGTTCTGAGGAGCATATGGTGCCTACCTCCACCCCTGTCTTTGGTTGACCCCTGCGTGTCCCTCAGTGGCATGGAGACTAGAGGGAAGTTTAAGCCACCGCTGACATCTTTTCAGTTTTTAGCTAAGTGACACCCAGGAGACAGCTGCAAACCAGTTTTTACCGAGAACACAAGAACACAGAACAGAGTCACCAGCAATTTGGATAGACCTTCCTTCTAACTCACCGCAGCTATAAGTCATGCACTTCTATAGCTTCCCAAGAAAAATTTCCAGCCATTTTGCAACTCTCAGGAGTTGTCAATTGTCACTGAAAGATGCAGAGCATCAAACCGTTCTTGCCTGTCTTGGTTTTCACGCAATATAAAGTTTCCCCCCTTCCCAGAACAGGAGGAATTTCTGTTTAATGATTATGGTTATTGAAGATTTGGTGCGAGTTAAGTTGAAAAGTTCTCTTTGGCTTCCAATTTAGTTATTTGCTCAGTTGCTTTTTATCACCTCAGAAACTGGCCCAGAATCTAGATAAAGTTTCAGTTTAATCTTTTTTACTGCTGTAACCGGTAATGTGATGTTAGTGTCTCATCACAGGATGGTTTCATTTGGTGCATCTTTCTTCCATCCTCAAAGGGCTCCTACTGAGAATTGTCCCACTTGCTGGCTATGGATCAGGTCCTTTCATTATTCCTCTAGCAGGTTTTGAATGGCCACAGCCTGGTTCCCTGAGTGGTCTTGACCTGGTCAGGGGTTTTAATTCTCCCTTTTCCACCCTTCCCTGCAGTCACTGGGGCTTTGGCACCACCACGTAGGCTCTTCAGAGTAACCTCCATTACAGTTTATTGTGAGCTTGGGAAATTGGAAGTATTAGGTCAAAGATTAGAGCAAGTAGAGAATTAAAAACCCTGCTGTCGACCTTGAAAATTAGAAGCTGCCCTTGTCAGACCATCAGTGAGTCACCGCCAATAGCTGCCAGCCACATCTCCCTGACACTTTGCAGAGAAAGAGAGAGATCAACACTCAAATGAGCACACAAGTGCTCAATTATTACACCCTTTCTTCTCAGGCTGACCAACAATCCCCCAGCCAGATGTGCCTGCTAACACTGACTGAATATTTACCTATTGCAGGGAAACGCTCAAAGTCCTGCAAGTAACACACCAGCCAGAACCCTTCACCTCTAACTACTGTCTTTTTCAGATACTGATCTCTCTTCTGTTTTGCAATAGTTTGTGAGGATTTCTGACACCCTTCCAAAAACAAGGGTTAAAAGCAAGCGAACTGGAAGCCTCCTGTACAACTCGTTCAAACCCAAACATGAGAACAAGTAGTTAAGATTTGCAATACAAGTTTTCTTTTCCATAGTGTCCTGGATTAGCAAGGTGAAGGAGAAAACTCACATGGATCGGATATTTTCCACTACATAAATATGAATAACTTCTTCTGGGTTGTTCCATGTAAATTGTATCCAGAAAATGTTTCCTTCTCTCCTTAATCTCTAGATTCAAGTGCTTGAGGCATCAGCAGGTATGGATGTGGCCAAGCTATTTTCTAATCACAAATCCAGGTTGTCTGCCAGTGCATTTTCTCACCTAGCCCATCCATGAAGTCAGGCAACATCACCTGCAAACAGGTTTCTTAGGTTTGCTCTGTCTTATTATTAGCATCAGCCAATGGAGAATCTGCAAAAAACTTCCTCTAGAGATTTTGTGGTCACTGCCCCATCCCTGGCACCATTGCAGGTGAGGTTGGCCGGGGCTCTGAGCAACCTGCTCCAGTTGCAGATCTCCCTGCTCCCTGCAGGGGGGTTGGACTCGATGACCTTGAAAGGCCCCTTCCCACCCAAACCAGTCTATGATTCTATGACCCTCACTGCTTAAAGCTAAGATGGGAAAGGTGCATCACAAATCCATTCTCTCTCATGCTCCTTAACCATTCCTTAAGCGTGAAATGAATCAAGCCTCCGTTTTCTCCCCTTCCTCCTTTCTCACCCTCTACCAACCCCTGATCCTCTTTCTTTCTGCTGTTTTCCGCTGCTTCCTGCGCCTCAGGTCTGCTCACCTCCTCTCTACAACCTGCCAGATTTTAGCAACTTCATCCCAGCTGAGTATTATCTAAGTATAGTATGGGGGGGTCAAGAAAACCACAATCCAGTGTCTGCTCTGCAGACAGTCACAGCAGCTTCTCAACCACAGGGATCTTCCTGCACCTAAAGATGGGTGCAGTGACTTCCAAGAGCATGTGGGGACTGGAAGGGGAGGGAGAGTGGCTGATGCTGCCTGCAGACAGTGTTCCGGTAATTCAGAACGTGTTCATAAATGGACACACACCCCAGGAGATATAAACTGATTTTTGACTCAGGTGCTCAACAAACCCAGGCAAAAGCAAACATCTCGGCTCTCCTTCAAAGGCCACCTCCTGCCAGAATTTCAAATCCAGAAGCACAGAACCATCTTAAAGAAATTGAGAGTCCCTCCAATAAAAACAAAACAAAAACCACCCCAAAACCCACAACGCACACCAAAAACCCATGCAACAACAAAAACCCCACCCCACACGTTTTCCCCCTAACCTTGTCTTCAGCTAATGCGGTTCTGCCATTTCTCCAAATAAGCAAAGCCATTGTGACTTATGGGAAGGAAGATCGTAACTCGAATAATTAAGGACTAGGAAAATGGTAAGGAGCTGAGAACAGTATCTTCAAAAGAAAGGTGCTGTGTAGCCCTCGGTGCCAGTGCAGTGTCTGAGCATAACCCCGCTTCACTTTGCATCAGCAAACAAAGATTTTACTGTAGCTAAAACCAAGTGACAGAGTATGACAAAGAGGAAGGTCAACACAACGTTAGTTCTTATTTAGTATTAATTCCTAGTACGGATCCTACTGGGGTGGTCCTTTAAGACAGAAAGTGAACATCCTTGAGGTTTTCCCCTGCTGCACATGTGAGCCAGAAAGGAGGATTTATTCTCCTACCAGAGAGCAGAATTACCTACATCAGTCTCAGGTGCATTAGCAGGGAAAACAAATGCCTTCAAATAGGTAGGGGAAAAAAAGCCAATGACATAAATATAAATGAATCAGTAAAACTGCATAATCAGATGCATTTGTGGCCTCTTTTATAATCACAGACAGTGCCCTGGAGAGCAGTGACATAGAAGTAAATACATTTTTGGATGTCATGTGGGTCATATATTGCCAGCTGGAGTCAGAGCAGCAGCCCAAGATGAAAGTCAATACAGAACAACCTAAGCTTTTTAAGCTCCTCTTTCATGTACACTTGAGCTGTATATAATCAAGGACATCCATCTTAGAAAAACATTCTTCCAACACACTGATATAGACTGCCGCCTGGAAATTTTTTCAATCCCATTTCACTTAGAGCTTCTGACAATGTTAGTGACAGCCACGTCACAGAGCATTAGGCAAAATTGGGAGAATTAATTACATGCTATTTGTTTAACTTCTCTTGTCATCTGTCTCTTCTCCTTCCATCTCAAAATTCATTGGCTCACCTAAATCATCTCCCCCTCGCTCGCATTGCTACCCAGCCCCACATCTGCATGGAGCACTTATCTCCCTGACTTCAGGAAAGGCAGAAATTGAAACAAATGGGAAACCCTTAACGTGTTTATGCTCGATTAAAACTTAATTCTGCTTTTAATTCCGGACCAGAGTGTTGATAGACTCATTCATATTAAATAGAACTTGAGTCTCTGTAGTCCCTTTCTCTCTAATGAGGCTAAGAGAGGAGATGTTACTCATTGTGAGCAAGGGCATCACTTTCCAGTCCTACTATTAAATTCTGGTTTATTGTGGGTGTTCAAAACTGTGCTTTATCCTATAGGTCCCTTTTCGACTTGCATCAGCTACATCAACACAGTTCACAATTAGAACGGAGCAATAACCATGAGGGACACAGTTATTTCGTAGGAGAGAGGCAGATGAGAAATTTGGTTCTCCTTGACTGTTAGAACGTAGTTGTTTGGCTCAAATATTCCTTGTGTTACCGTTACCTTAAGACAAGTTGTAATACTGGCATCTGTCAGTGTGATTTGCTACCAATACAGAATCACAGAATGTTTTCGGTTGGAAGAGACCTTTCAAGGTCATCCAGTCCAGCCCCCCTGTAGGGAGCAGGGACATCTGCAACTAGAGCAGGTTGCTCAGAGCCCCGGCCAACCTCACCTGCAATGGTGCCAGGGATGGGGCAGCGACCACCTCTCTGGGCAACCTGCACCAGGGGCTCACCACCCTCAGCATCAATAATCTCTTCCTTCTCTCTAGTCTAAATCTCCCTCTTCTAGTTCCAAACCATCACCCCTTGTCCTGTCCCAACAAGCCCTGATCAAAAGTCTGTCCCCATCTTTCTGACAGGCCCCTTGGAGTCCTGCAAGGCTCCAAGAAGGTCTCCCTGGAGCCTTCCCTTCTCCAGGCTGAACAAGCCCAACTCTCCCAGCCTGGCCTCCCAGCAGAGGGCTTCCAGCCCTCCCATCATTGCTGGGGCCTCCTCTGGACCCACTCAAACAGGTTCACATCCTTCTTGTGCCGAGGGAATACTATCCCCACAAAAAAGCCCCAAGCAGAACACCACTGAAATGTTGTCGATACACCAGGTGCCTGTTACAAAAACCCACCCAAGTGTCTACCAGCATGTCTCAGCTCCACCAGTTCTGTTTCTACCTCAGGAAGAAATCCAGTCCCAAGGAGACCAGAGAAGCAACACATATTCAGCCAAATCATACCACTTTCAGAATTAAATGTAGCATTTAATAACTTTATGCACCAAGTTGTCTTTTTAAATCACTTCAGTTCTTTGCTTGAAGGCACGCTATTACTTTGCAGAAAGCCTTGTTCTCCAAAGCCCTGTGATGCCAAAACCCTCCCTTTGCACTTGTTAGTCATCAAGGGGGGGTCACAAGGGAATGGATCCTTCATCTGTTATATCAAAGCTACACTCAGAGCAACACCACATGATGATCTTAAAGGTCTCCTCCAACCAAAACTATTCTATGATAGGACAACACTCACTTTCTGAGCTCAGCTCCCCCGGGGTACTTGCTCTGTGGTCACCAACGAGCATGTTCCCCCTGCCAGCCCTGGGGCAGGCGGTGGCACAGCAGCTCCCAGGGCACCGCCAGCTGACCATTGTCCTCTTCTCACAGCCTGCTGCCATTCAGATGTCCCTTATTAACAGCGCTATCATGACAACGAGGACAGCATCTAGCCTGCAAGCCAAGCAGCTGCTCCCATTCCTGCCTGAGCTGCATGTTGGCAGAGCCTGCTTGTCCCTGCCCACCCCAGCACCGTGCCACCAGCAGCTTGCTCCATGCTGGGCACTGCTGCCCAGCTCCTGCAAAGACCCCTTGGCTTTCTGCACCTCCTGGGGGGGGGCCTGAAGGCTGATTTTTGCACCCCTTGTGCTTGCACCAGCCCTCTAACAGCCATCCCACCACGTTTGTCCTGCAATAGGGTTCCCAAGAGGAGTACGTGACAGGGCAGATCAGGCTGTGCCTTCTGCTCAGGAAAAAGGGTTATGGGACGACCAGACTTTGATTGCCACCCGGCTTTGCTTTCGATAAGGCTCCTCCAGAAAAAGTATGAGGTGTTTTCAGCAGAGCAGCTCAGCCTCACAGAGGCCTGATTAAACCAGGAACCCTCATGATGGTGTGAGTGGCTGCCACGCTGCCCCATGACATCTAGCTGACCAGGCAGGGCTTGGCTCTGCTTTGCTGCCCAGCAGATGTGAGAAACAGGCACTCCAGCTGTCCCAGGAGGGCTGCCCCTGCTAAGCAGTGTGGAGCTTTTAAAGCCTCTCTGAAATATTTAGTGAAGAAAGTGTTCACCTGAACACGGAAACACAAAGTGCTGCTTTCCCTGTGGACAGTAGGTGGCAAAAGCAAGGGTAAAAGCGAGTGAAAAACAGAAAAATGAGATTAACTGTGGCCTTGCCAGGGGAAACCTGCCTGGATTCAAGGCCCATCATCCCTGCTTTGTCTGTAACTTGCAAGCCCACAGCTGTCCTGATCCAGTGCAAGTCCAAGTAGCAATGTATCCAAACGCAGGAAAGAGCCTGCATGTGCAGGCTTGGAAGTGAACAGCAGGAACTGCTGATGGGACAACACTCGAACAAGCCCAAAGGAGTGCATAGATAGACACCTTAGGCACACTTACAAAGGCTTTAAGATCCAGGTCCACAACCCTCACCACTACATGTAGACCACATAGTCCCATTGACTGCTGTGGCAACACCCACAAAACAGTTTGCTTTTCCACATAATCACAGAATGGTTTGGGTTGGAAGGAACCTTAAAGATCATCTCGTTCCAACCCCCTGCCATGGGTGGGGACTGAGCCTGTAATTGTTTATTGCCCTGTGACAGCCTCCAAGAGAGCTGAACAAGTCAGTGAGGTGTGTTCAACAGGACAGTGACATGTGCAGAAGAGAAGCCGGCTGAGCTGTCATAGGCTGTGGACCAACTCCTGAGTTAGAGGTCACACGTAAAACAAGTGCAGAAGCATCTAAAGAACCTCAGAAACCCATTAAAAATAATAATAGCAGTCTCCCAATACTATTTGATAGAAGCAATGAATTGTCTGGTTTGGGTCAGGGTAATTTAAGTCATAATTACATTTTAAGCAAAGTCTGCCAAGTGATAAAGTATCAATCACAACCAGCAGAGCTTGTTCAGCAGCACCAGGAGACTTCTCTCTTGGAAAGGGAAGAGAGGAGGAAGCCTCCTTCTCCCACAAAGACAAACTGGAAGCCTTTACCGTAGTGAGGTCAAAATGCCATCCTCCTGGAAAACTACAAACTTTCTGTAAACACAGTTTCTTTTGAATTCATAGAATGGTTTGAATCATAGAACAGTTTGGGTTGGAAAGGACCTTTAGAAGTCATCTAGTCCAACCTCCTCTCTCCTTCTCAAAGCTCTTTTCTCTGTCCTCCCCCAGGTAGTCCAACCTCCTCATTCCACCCCAGAATTCATTCCACCTGCAGAAGCTTGCAGCCAATATGACACCAAAGCCCAGCAGCTCCCTACCTTTAATCGCCATCAGCAGCTCTCAGGACAAGGAAAACAGGAACACGAATATCCCCCGAGCTGCAGCCAGCGATGCAGGACAGGTAGCAGCAGGCAAAGCCCCCACACCTTTCCTCCCTCCCCTCGCTGGCACTGGGGATGAGCACCTTGGCATCTCCTTAAGCAGCACAAAGCTGGTCAAGACACGCCTGTACTTGGAATTATGTGTGAATTAGATGGCATTAAACTTTTTTTCACAAAACAAAGGGTCCAGTGACACCTCTAAGATGGGATGGGAGAAAGGTAATGATCCTCCTCCCAAAGGGTCAGGCGGGACTTCTCAGGTTTCAGCAGCTCAAACACTAATCAAGCAAGGCTTACAGAGAAGCTGAAGGGATTTCACTCCAACATACACTTTGATTTTGGTTACCTAAGTACTTTATCGAGCCTTTTACCTGAACACAAACTCAAGAGACAACCCACAGACAAATCCCTGGGGTGACGTTTGAAGGTGGTGGGTATCAGTAATGCACAGCAACAAGGGATGGAGGCTCTGGCCAACGCGGGGTCGTTCCTCAGACCTCACTCGCAACTCTGCTCCCGGGAACCCATCACAATTTCTGCGCTGAAATATTTGTGACGCTTCACTGCCACCAAGAGCTTCAAAGCCATATTGCGCCGTTTATTTTTTGAAACAGGCCTTTCTCCTGACTTCAGAGGAGAAGACACTGAAAAACAATAAAGAGCAAGTTCTATTTTGGTCAGTGCTGTTCTTTTCCTGGGCCGCTGCAGGTTTCCCCTCTCCCAGCCTGTTACAACATGTCATTACCCAGGGAAGAAAGCGTTTCACTTCTAGGGCATCCTCTCCTTCTGTTTAATGTCAGCGACTCATTCATGGCACAGAGATTTTTATGATTAAAGCAGGTTAGAAATTCCAGAAATGGGCGGCAAGAACATAGAATGTTATTTGTTCCGGAGCAGAGATATCCTTGGTGAGAATTCATTGTAATAATAAAAGTCAGAAGATAAAGGGGAAGGGTCGCACCAAAGTATATCAAGATGTCCGGTGGCAACAGCATCCTGACTTGTGTCAGCACTAGTGTGGCCAGCAGGACCAGGGCAGGGATGGTCCCCCTGGACTGGGCTCTGCAGAGGCCACCCCTCGAATCCTAGGCTCAGTTTTGGGCCCCTCACTCCAAGAAGGACATGGAAGGGCTGGATCGTGGCCAGAGAAGGGCAACAAAGCTGGGAAAGGGTCTAGAGCACAAGCATGGTGAGGAGCAGCTGAGGGACCTGGGGTTGTTGAGCCTGGAGAAAAGAGAATCAGGGGAGACTGCTCGTTCTTGATAACTCCCTGAAAGAAGGTTCAAGCCAGGTGGGGTCTGGCTCTTCTCCCAAGGAACAAGCATCAGGACAAGTGGAAATGGCCTCAATTTGCACCAGGGGAGGTTTAGGTTGAACATGAGGAACAATTTCCTCCCAGAAAGGGTTGTGAAGACCTGGAAGAGGCTGGCCAGGGAAGTGGCACCATCCCTGAAGGGATATAAAAGCCCTGTAGATGTGGTGCTGAGGGACATGGTTTAGTGGTGCCCTGACGCTGCTGGGTTGATGGTTGGACTCGATCTTAAGTCTCTTTCAACCAAAACAATTCTATGATTAAGTTCTACCCAAAGTCAATCGTTGCTTTATGAAATGGATGCATGGACCTTGGTGATGTGCAGCATGAAGTACTCTCATCCTAAACACACATCCAGCAGGTTTTACAGGACACTCTCACCTCTTGCCTGCAGCCATGGCAGGCTGCAGCAGCAGCAGGTTGCCCTCTTAGACCCTCACCTCTCATGCAGGTCTGTCACCACTTCTCTATCACCTATGCAAGATGGAGAAGCTGAAGTTGCCCCAGAAGTCTCGTCCACAACTCTGCTGCCAGTATTACCTCCAAGTCATTACCTCCAAGAAAGGCAAGCAGGTGCCAAAGCTCTATAGCTCCCTAAAACACCAACCCTTCACAGCTGCTTGTTGTGAGTTTTACTTTCCAAAGACCAAATATTTAGTGTTTGCTAAGGTCTGAGGAGGAAAAGCTCAGAGAAAGTGTTTGTTCTCAGTTTTTATTTTGTCTGGGTTCTTTTTCAATGTTTAAAAAACAAACAAAACCAACCAAACAACCCAGAATGACCACACAAGCCTTCTGTCTCTTTCTAATCCTTCATTTGAATATATGACCAGCGATACCTCAGATAGATGCTTTATTGAGGAACGTTGTGGATTTGGGGATTTCAGTGGTCATTCCCATAATCACCAGTAACACAGAAACACTAAAATAAAAGATTCTGCTCTCTAGGATGCACTGTTCTTCCTTTTGAGGACTTCTACTGTGCTTTTGAAACCTTATGGTACAGGACACAATAAATCCCTTAACCATAGACCCTGATTACACATTTCCAGAACAAGCAGCAATCATTTAGATGATAATTTCCGTCTATTATTTTTTTCCTTATTTGATTAATTCATAATAATTCAATCTGAGGGTTTCACCCTTGCTTAAGCTTGACACAGCCCCATTTCTGCAGTCGGGGCTTTGGAGTGATTCAGACAGTTCCGTATTTCTGATGTTTTGCAAACAAAACAAGAGGAAACAACTTTTTATGTTACTGAATTAGCCACAGGTCAAGTAGTTATTTGTTGCGGTAGGGACAACAATAATAAGTCATAAAGTACATAAAACACCATCATCGTTTGTACACATTAGAGCTGTGCCTGAGGACAAGCATCTAACAGAAAGCCACTGTTGTGGCAACGCACAAACCATCCAGCACAGATCCTTGAGGAGCTAGCAGGCTCCAAATGCACGAGACCGCCAGAGAAAGAGGGTAAAAAATAAGGCAGAAGGTAATGAGCAGAGGTATGAAACTCAAGTATCAGATCTTTTTTCTTTTCTTTTTAACCCTTTCATCCGGGACTTAGAAAAGCAGCATCTAAAGAAGGGAGAAAGCCCAGTCCAGGGCAGGGAAGTACGGGGAGTACCCAGGAGAAAAGGGGAGTCAGCCCAGGTCACAGAAACAGAGAAGTGTCTCTCAAAAACGCACTCAACCCCACAGGACCAAGCAGCCCCCACAACCACAGGTGCTTTGAGCCCACTACCAGCAACCATGGTACCTTCTCCTGGCAACCTCTGCTTCTGAGTCCTCAGGGTGTAGCTGCTCTCTGGATTGCCCTCAAACGTTGAAGACCACCACAGTTAGAGTAGAAGCAATGACTGCCAAACCTCTAACTAGTGCTGGGTCTTGCTCTCTTGTAGCTGGGAGTGGTAATGAGATAAGTGGTCCCAGCTGGAGCTCCTTGCCTCAAAAAAGGCACATCAAGTAGGTCTGCACACCTGCTTTCCCATCCTTCACTGGTGGCTATGGAGCTTGTCATGCTTAGTAAGGAGAATATCCTGAATAACCCAGTCTAGACCTATTACAGAAATGCTGCAACAATAAAGTCAAGTGATTATACTATACTTCATTGACAGGTCTCCCCTGAGCCTCCAGGCTCAACACCCCCAGGTCCCTCAGCTGCTCCTCACCAGACTTCTGCTCCAAACCCTTCACCAGCTTCATTGCCTTTCTCTGGCCATGCTCCAGCCCCTCAATGTCCTTCTTGGAGTGAGGGGCCCAAAACTGAACCCTGCTGGCCACACTAGTGCTGACACAAGCCAGGATGCTGGTGGCCTTCTTGGCCACCTGGACACACATTGGCTCAAGTTCAACCAGCTGTCAACCAACACCCCCCAGGTCCTTTTCCACTGGGCACTTTCCAGCCACTCTTCCCCTAGCCTAGAGCATTGCAGGGGGTTGTTGAAACCCAAGCGCAGGACCCGGCACATGGCCTTGTTGAACCTCATCTCACTGGCCTCAGCCCATCGACCTAAATTGGTGCTGTGGTGGGGAGCCAAAGGACACACAGCTGCTCTGATCCAGTCTGGCCATTAGGCACTATAGGAGAAGGCACTAACACCGTCTGATAATCACAGTTTCTCTGGCTATTTTTGTCTCTGGGTTCTCTGTGGAAAGCCCAATTTGCACCATGTCTCTATGATGTTTTTTCACATAATTAAGAGTGGTTTCTGCTCTAACTCACAACCTAGGATTTTCTTGTGGCCAAAGGAGGTTGAAATGTGCACATTGCTTTTGAAAACTGTCTCTGGACATTTCTTTTAGCAGTAACCACAGGTCACATCTCATAAACAGCTACATTTTTCAATACAAGTTTCTCATTTGTTAGTTCTAATCTAGTTATTTATAGAAATGCCCTTTTCCTGTGATCCATAAGCTTCTCAAAGCTTAGTGGCTTCTTGCTGTGTAAAATTATTCACGCTGGGCTGAATGAATCATGGTAGCTGCATATTTATTCATTGCCGGGCATTTTCTGATACAGAAAACTAAGTCTTGAAATGGATCCTGGGGAACGCTGCCGAAGGGCTAATCCAGTTCCCAAATTTTCATGATTCTCCTGGAATTAACTGGGAGTGCATGCAGAAGTGTGAGTAAATGTCCTTACAGCTTCTATCAAATGTTTATAGCATCTATTTTGTCATTGACACATCACAGAATGGTGGGGTTGGAAGGGACCTCTGGAGATCATCTCCTCCAACCCCCTGCTCCAGCAGCTCACCCAGAGCAGGGGGCCCAGGATCGTGTCCAGGCACCTTTGGAATCTCTCCAGAGAAGGAGACTCCACAACCTCTCTGGGCAGCCTGGGCCAGCCTCAGACACCCTCACACCAAACAAGTTGCTCCTCCTGCTCACATGGAACCTCCTGGGTTCCAGTTGGTGCCCACTGCCCCTTGTCCTGTCACTGGGCACCACTGACAAGAGTCTGGCCCCATCCTCTTGCCCCCCATGGGCCCTTTAGCTCTTGATCAGCATTGATCAGGTCGCCTCTGAGGCTTCTCTTCTCCAGCTCAGCAGCCCCAGGGCTTTCAGCCTTTCCTGGGCACAGAGATGCTCCAGGCCCCTCAGCATCTTCATATCTTTTTGAAACACATGTTTTAAGGTGTTTATTTACCCTCATAGAAGATTAACTCTCTCAATTCACGATGTTAATTCTAGTGATTGGATGGACTCACACAGCTTTCAGCTGACAGTCAAAATGAGAACCAGAAAGTTCAAATGTTTATGTCAACTCCTATCAAACCCATCTGGTCCTTGAAACTAGACGTAAAAACCAGGTTGCCTGTGGTACTAGAGCTAGAGTCCTTCCAGGACAGGGTGTAAATGCAAAGGAGAATAAGTTCTCAGGAAGAAAATTCACCCCGATTTTGGTGATCTTAAAGAGCTTCATTCCAATCTGGCTTGCTGCAGGACCACACCAGTCTGCAGATGGTCAGCAAAACACTTGTAGCATTCAGCCTGCCCTTTTCCCCATTTCACATCATTTTGGGACCAATATGCAGTTGCTCTTCTCAGAGACTAAGCAACTGTGGGCCCATAGTCGGTGTCAGGGCTACCTGCCTTGTGCCATAGGTTGACTCGCAGGTTCCTGCTTGGACCTACCAACCTTTCATCAAGCACATTCCTGTCCTCTGATGTTCTCTGTAGCATATTTTTAATAGCCATGCTCAAGTTGAAAGCTCCTAAGCAGTGTTTTTTTCAGCCTTTAAGCTACATTTTTATCTTGGAGTGGAGAAAGAGGTGCGGTTTTTCACCACTGAGGAAGACCCCACCCATATCTTTCAAAGGATGGCATTGTTAGTTAGTGATGGTTTCATCACCCCTTGTAGTGTGGCACCAGGCCCTGCTAACAGGGAGTAGGAGCAGGACAGCTTCGTGTCAGCAGCCAGTGGGAGCAGAGAGGCTGGAGAATTAACGAGCAGAATTAGTGGGTTTGGCAGCAGCTATTTAGATTAGATTAGAAAAGGTGTTAGGAGAGATTAGCTGGAGATGGGCTCGGAGACAGTGATAGGGGTTAGTGGGGACATTAGAGGGCACTCAGGGACGAGACTTGGTGCACCATGGCATCTCCAAGCTCAGGGGAAAGGTGCGTGTCAGGTATTGCTCTGTGCCTGGGAATGGAAGGTGGGTGCACATGGCACGAAGTGACTGTGGCCTGAGGGCTCCTACCTCAAACTATAAATGGCTTGTTTGTCCATAGAAATCTGACGAACTCATGACTTTGGGGTCCTGGGAAAATTCACAGCATGGCTGTGAAAACATGACCGTGTTGAGTGCTTCTCTGGTGGACCTGGCTCCCTGGGCCTGACTGTGAGTTGATTTTAAACAGCAGGTTTTCCAAAGTACAAGTCTTGTGAGAAGCAGCTGAGAGACCTGGGGTTTTTCAGCCCAGAGAAAAGGAGGTTTGGGAGACCTTCCCGCTCTCAGCAACTCCCTGAAAGGAGGCTGGAGCCAGGTGGGGTCGGGCTCTTCTCCCAAGGAACAAGTGACAGGAAAAGTGGAAATGGGCTCAGGTTGCACCAGGGAAGGTTTAGGTTGGACATTAGGAACAATTTCTTCCCCAGAAGGGTTGTCAAGCCCTGGAAGAGGCTGCCCAGGGCAGTAGTGGAAACCCCCATCCCTGGAGGGGTTTCCTTTCCTCTGCTGTTCTTCCATCTCTTGCCAGGAGATGATGGAAATGAGCTCGGAACGGACACACATGGCTTATTTTTCTTGGTCCTTCTAGACAGATGGCTGCTGAAAAGTACCCTTGACTCTTTTTCTTTCCACAAGGTAGTTTGATTATACTTCTTACTGCTGGATCATCCCTCACTCCCCATCCCCTCCATCAAACCCTTCACAGCCCCCTCCACTGTTCCCACAACCAGCTCCAGCATAGGGTGAGACAGAGAACTTGACAGTTTGCACTTTTCCCTGTTGTCATCTTCAGTGCTTTGGGAGGCCTTCTGTCGGCTTGAGAAGGGTAGATGATATATTGAGTGTCATTCTGGACCTGCATAATTCACTTCTTTCTCAAAATCCACCTTTCCTCGAGGAATGGTGTAACATGGAGGAGATAAACATCAGCAAACCTCTCCTGGAGCCCCTCTGCTGGGAGGCCAGGCTGGGAGAGTTGGGCTTGTTCAGCCTGGAGAAGAGAAGGCTCCAGGGAGACCTTCTGGTGGCCTTTCAGTCCTTCAGGGACTCCTTCAAGGAGCCTGTCAGAAAGGTAGGGACCGACTTTGATCAGGTCCTGTTGGGACAGGACAAGGGGGGATGGTTTGGAACTAGAAGAGGGAGATTTAGACTAGAGAGAAGGGAGAAGCTTTTTAACACTGAGGGTGGTGAGAGCCTGGCCCAGGCTGCCCAGAGAGGTGGTGGCTGCCCCATCCCTGGCACCATTGCAGGTGAGGTTGGCCGGGGCTCTGAGCAACCTGCTCTAGTTGCAGATGTCCCTGCTCCCTGCAGGGGGGTTGGATGAGATGAGATTTAAAGGTCCCTTCCCACCCAAACCATTCTGTGATTCTATGATAGAGGTGACCATGGGCAGGGTGGTCCTCAAATGCAGCCAGGGCTGCTCCCCTGAGCCATCTCTGGCAAGAGGAGAACAGGGGTTGGATAAAGGGCTCTCTGCACGGAAGGGAAGCCCCTGGAACTGTAGTTTACATGGTCTGGAAAAAGATGACCCACAATAGGCTGCTATGGGAAATAAAACCCAACAGAGCAGAAAGTAAAATGCTTTTATGAGTTTAGAGAAAAGAAAACAGAGAGAATAATTCTTAACAATCTTGGCTCTGCCCTGAGCATATATCGAGCAGAAATTCCAAGGGGACAAAGGCAATAAAGTTAACAGGGAATATCAAGGATGTGCCGTAAACTGCATTTGCTCTTTGGCGAATCCAGCCATGAGCCTCCATTTTGTTCAAGCATCTCCCCAAAACGAAGGGGTCCCCAGAAGGCAGAAACTCTGGAGCATCATCCGCTCTGGAGGGAACGCAGCAGCCGCACTGCGGTGAGAGAAAGTAACTCCACAACACTAAAAAAATAAATAGAAGAAACCAAACATCAAAAAAACCCCCACCATATATTAGAAAACCAAATTATTTTCTTCTCTCTACAAAACAAACATTTTTTAATTATTATATGATAATATTATTATGATATTTATTATTACAACAGTAACCGCAGTAATGTAAGGCCTGGGGGAGAGGGGGGAAATAGAGGATTTGGGGAAGCGCAGGTTAAGTCCTCAAAGGAAGAAGATGCTCGAAAAGCTGGAAAACAAAGTCTCTTTTGTTCGGGAACTGTGCGTTTTTCTCAAGCTGTTATTTTATCCTCCAAAATAAAGAGTTTCTAATAAACCACAGCTCGGCTGCAGTGGCGGCAGCGCGCCGCCAGGTGGCGCTATAGCACCACGGAGGGCCCAGGCCCCGCCCACCGCCCCCCACAGCACCTGCGCCTTTCCCTTCCTATGGCTGAGATTTAATATCATGGACTACTAATTAATTAATATGTAATATAATTTTAAAATCCCTTACACGTACACCTCACCTGAGCTGTTTTAACGCCGTGAATTGCTCCGGCTCAGCGCGTTCCCGGCCTGTGTGGCCTCTCTCCCGCTCCCCCTTGGGCTGGAGCTCTTGGGTTTAGCACCTGGGTGGGAGGCTGGAGCACATCGTTTCTGCTGGGGAGGACCTGTCTGGGGGCTGGGTCAGGCCTTGTGGGCAGGTGTTCACGTGAAGTTGGGTTTTTCTTCTTCCAGGAGCGGAGATGCGGTGCGTGGCAGAAGAGGTTCCTGCTGGAAAGTCAAAAGCTGGATTGTTACCTGGAGGTTTTCAAGCAGTGGGAATGTGTCGGTCTGTGGTGCTTTGTGTGGCTTTTAGCTCAGCTTGTCCACATAAAGGAAGTGTACAAATAATGGCTTTTGCCCTGAGCAAGTCACAGAATCCCAGCATGGTGGGGGTTGGAAGGGACGTCTGAAGATCATCTTGCCCAACCCCCTGCTCCAGCAGCTCACCCAGAGCAGGGGGCCCAGGATCGTGTCCAGGCACCTTTGGAATCTCTCCAGAGAAGGAGACTCCACAACCTCTCTGGGCAGCCTGGGCCAGGCTCCAACACCCTCACACCAAACAAGTTTCTCCTCCTGCTCAGGTAGAACCTCCTGGGTTCCACTTGGTGCCAGTTGCCCCTTGTCCTGTCACTGGGCACCACTGACAAGAGTCTGGCCCCATCCTCTTGCCCCCCATGGGCCTTTTAGCTCTTGATCAGCATTGATCAGATCCCCTCTGAGGCTTCTCTTCTCCAGCTCAACAGCCCCGGGGCTCTCAGCCCTTCATTGGCACAGAGATGCTCCAGTTTCCTAAAACACCTTGAGAGGCACTTCAAGAGAAAGAAAAAAAGGAAAAAGAAAAAGAGAATCAGGAATTAAAACGTATCCAACAGGCTGATGGGTCTGTACCCAGCCCTAAGAGACTCGCTACAGCCAGGGAAGGTCAAAGCAAAACAGAAAGGTCCAAACATCAAAACCAAGCTTCAAAACGAAGTGATCTAGCCCAGCTGTAGGTTTATTCAGCAGTAAATAACCAGTGTCAGCCTTTGCTTACGCAATCTACCTCCCCTTAACAAAAGGTAAATGGTCTCGCTTCCTACAGTGAATAAAGCTTTGCTGATCTCTTTCTTTCAAGCACCCTGGAGAATGACTTCTATATTGATATAATCAGGAACCCATAAAACCTTAAGGGGAAATTTTATCCCAGAGCTTCACTTCTGTCCCTGATGATTTAGTAGTGAAACAATGATCAGGCTTGGGACACATGGGACTATGGAAAAAAAGATGTTACACATTTTTAACCAGGTTAAAAATGGTTAAAGCATCTATGGAAAGGCTGACAGAGTTGAGGTTGTTCAGCCTGGAGAAGAGAAGGCTCCAGGGAGACCTTCTCGTGGCCTTTCAGGACTTCAAGGATCCTGGCAGAAAGATGGGGACAGACTTTTGAGCAGGGCCTGTTGGGACAGGACAAGGGGGGGAAGGTTTTAAATTAAAAGAGGAAGATTTATACATGATAAGGAAGAAATGTTTGCTGCTGAGGGTGGTGAGAGCCTGGCGCAGGTTGCCCAGAGAGGTGGTGGCTGCCCCATCCCTGGCACCATTGCAGGTGAGGTTGGCCGGGGCTCTGAGCAACCTGCTCTAGTTGCAGATGTCCCTGCTCCCTGCAGGGGGTTGGACTAGATGAGCTTCAAAGGTCTCTCCCAACCCCAAACCATTCTATGATTCTCTGAACAAGCCCTTTAGATGACTTCTGAGGAGTCCTTCTGCTGGCCTTTGTTTTGGGGACGTTATTTTACTTTTTAGGGTAATGTAGCAACTTGATTGGCACCCTGTGAAAGTCACAGCACTGCAGGTTCCAGCTCTTCAAAATGTGCTGCGTAGATTAAAAGACTATCTCAAATGTCTCTCATGCCACTTCTGGAGGGACTCAGCTTCTCCTAGAAATAGTGCAAGTACATCAATCTGTTTATTGACTACACTCCTGCAAGCTTCATGCTCAAGGGCAAGTCTTTCCTATCAGGGTATTTACTACTCACTTGGGCACATAATTCTCACTAACAGCAGGGCGGTGTTCTTCATCCTTATCACCAAAAGCCCTCTCCCCTCTTCCCAATGCAGCTTCTGGGCTTTCCAAGAAAAACGCCCTCTCTCTTCCTCATCTTCGGTGTGAGTCATAAACCAGGATCAGAAGAGTTGGCCCAGTGGCATTGAAAATCATCTAAATATTTTAATATTATGTTTGGAAAACATTTCCAGCTGGAAGACTTATGATCTTTTATCTACAGAAGGCATTAAAAAGAAATACTCAGAACTGTGATAAATAATCAAAAGGAACACGACGATTTGAAGTATCCAATGATATTTCAATCTGCAATGGCAAGCAGTAGAAAAAGGTGTGTTGATGTGGAAAATTCTTGATTAACACTTGAGTAAGTACTCTCTGTCTGCCTCCTCCTCAGCTCACTGTTCAAGGCTTTAATATCCTCATGTCCTCTCCGTGCTATAAATCCTCGGTTCGGCCTCAGGGGGTGGCACGGATGATCACCAGTGCCTCATTATAAATTGTGATGGGCACTATTGATCTGGCTTCCAGGAGGGTACTTACCTCTGACTTGAAATTAATATTAATTAAGCTATTAGTTCTCCATAAAACAAGCAAGTGCCTTCAGTAACGGAGCACAGCAATTTTCATCGTCATCCCTAAATGTCAGATTCATTATTTCTCCTCCACAGTGGTTGCCCTCAAAGGCAATAGAACAGAGGTCCCAAACATCACCCATTATTTCTTTTGCTATTGGGATAACTTGGAAGCTTCCTCTCTGTTTGTCAAGTGATGCAGCAGTTCTTCTACTTTAGCAGCGATGAAAAGGTGCATCAAACATCACTGAAAATCGGTGTTTCTCCCACTGCCTTCCTATGCTAGCAAGGATCCAGCTGGTGTCTGATCTAAGGTGACAACAGTAGATGAAGGACAAAAGTGAGGGATGTTCCTGCAGGGCACACACCATCACTTGCTGATGGTTTATTTCTTTTTTTTTCCAGTGTAAAATAAACAAACCATTGGCTGGTGCTCGGGATCGCTACCTGCCGCTCGTTTCTGCTAACAAGCCCTTTCCAGCCTCTCTTCCTGCTTTGCAGCTCACGTTTTCCATAAGAGACATCATGGGTCCCAGAAGTGTAACCAAGGGCATGGGGAACACCTTCATCTGGAGGGTGGCTGGAGGGCTCTGAAAAAAATAGGAAGAACCTAGGAAAGGAAGGTGAGAAAGGTATGCAAAGAATAGCGGGAGTTCCTCCTCTCCTTGCTAGACAGCCAAATGTTGAATTGAGTTCTCAAACTGAGGAGAAGCTAAAACAAATGCTGACTAAGCAGTGAAAACCCAGTAGTTCCTGTAACACCTAAAAGGAAATGGGGACAGATCATTCAAACCTATTGGCGTGTTGTCTACGCATAGTCCCTATCTAGGGCTAAACCATAGCGGTTGTTCCATCACCTGAGGAACCATTCCCAGATGAGAAGGGGGATCAGGAAGAGACCCATGGGCTGAACCAAAAATGGATTTAAGGAAGTGGCAAAACTAATATTAATACTAATGTCAATATAAAGTATAAAAGGTTATACTCAGCCCAGTGAACGTACGGCAGTCACAAGAAAGGGGAAAGAAGTGCTTGGGAACAGGATGATGAGCAAGACCCTCCAGGGATAGTGAGGAGCAGGAGCAGGAGCAGGAGCAGGAGCAGGAGCAGGAGCAGGAGCAGGAGCAGGAGCAGGAGCAGGAGCAGGAGCAGGAGCAGGAGCAGGAGCAGCCCCTATCTTCAGCAAACTTCCCCCTTTATACTGAGCAGGACAATTCTGGTCTGGGATACAGCTGATAGCAAACTCGAGGCAGCTGCCCTGGCTGACTCCTAGCTGCTAATGACCTGCAGAGCATGGCTGGCCTGGGATTCTGTCCCAGCCAAACCAGGATGCATGTCCTTCTGAAATCACATTATGTCATTTTTGAGAAGTCCACACTTTTGTTTCCCTTTTTTAAGAGGGGTAAATGGTGGAATTTGCAGTAGCATTCAGCTGGCACCTCAAGAAATGGGCTTATTAGCACTGTTGCAGCAAGGTGGCAAACTGGTTAACCACAGACCAAGAGCATTGTTGTTTTGCTTCCTGGTGAACACCAGCACGGAATGAGGAGCAGAGAACTCCTGCTCACAATGTTCAGGAGAGAGGCAAGTTCTCTGCTCCTAACCCTGCGTGTAGGATTCCCATCTGGTTGGAATCAGGAAACCTTCCCGACCCACCAGCAAAGCTGAGCCTGTTGCAACAGGACAAGGGGTGATGGTTCTAAACTAAAAAAGGGGAGATTTAGACTTCTTCATGGCACTGTTTTCATGCCAGGAAATGGTTCCAAAAATGCCAAGGCTGGGAGGCAAGGCTCGAGCAGAGAGCTTCAGCAGTCCTCAAAGCAGGTGAAGATCAGGAGCTCAGTTAGAGCTTCTCCAGCTAAGTGTGCCAACCAAACCAGGAGTGGGAACTTCCCATGGGGATGTCCACCCTGCACACCCAGCTCCTTCTTTGGGGTGCAGCATGCTCTGCAGCAGGCAGCAGCTGCCTCTCACCATCCATTTAACGGATGCACTAATTACCCTGTTTTAAACAGCTCTAAAATAAACCAGACTGCACTCAACGCTGACAAAAAAAAATCTAATATGCCTGTATCTGAAATCTGACTGCAATCCAATTTCTTTAAAGGTTGCCCAATACAGATACCACAAGAAAGAGCTCTGCAGCAGCAGAGATTGATTCCACCTCCCCTCTTTTGCCGGGGAATAACCTTAGGAAAACTTTCAAATTGATGGTAATTCACTAGTTTCAAAGGGCAGCCGAAATAAATCTTTAATAAAGAGGTTGGCCCCAAGAAGGAGCTGCCAGTTTAAAGAGCTTAGAGCTCCCAGTCGTTGGTGTGTGTGCTCTCTGTAATTTAATATCGGAGGATCTTGGCTAACTTCATTAAGAGGATGACAGTGAAATTGAGATAAATCATCCCGTGGTGGGGGAGGGACCAAGACAGAGACATTTATAACTAGGAGGACAAATAGGTTGTGTTATCACACCGGTGACTTACTTCCACGTCAGCGTTAAAGGGAGGTTCGTTAACACAAACTCTCTATTCTACTTCAGAGCCTGGCCTATTGTGAAATTAAACACATTGTATGATTCATGTAGATGCATCCGTAGCTGCTGGACCTTTCTTTGGTTTAGTCCTTGATTATTTTCAGCCCACTCCTTAAGAGTGAATATATTTGTTTGGGGTTTTTTATGGTAACTTCTCAGTCAAAAAATCGACTGTGTCTTGATTTACGGTTGGACTTGATCTTAGAGGTCTTTTCCAACCTCAATGATTCTATGTTTTTTACCTCTTCACCAAGTAACATCTCAGAAATGTTATTACTAACTGTGTAACTCCAATAATCTCAGAGTTTTTACTTCCAGCGCTGGCTTGTGGTAAGTTTGAAAACGTATTTTTGACTCTATGACTGGATTCCCATCGTCTACCATCTTTTAATTGTCATCCTAAGTAAATACATACTAGGACTTCATACATGGCTCACAGTGGCCAGAAAAAAAACAACATTAAGAAAGAAAACCCCACTGCACAGACTTTAGTTCTGTCTTGTAACTGCTGCTTTGGTTTTGTTTTGTTTTCCCTGCAGGGAACATCAACAATTGGTATAAAGACTTTGCCTCCAGAAACCCAAGTTTTATTAAACACATTCAGCACAAACTGCATTTCAATAACAATTTTTCTGTGCTTTGACAAAAATCACACTGAAAAACATTCAGTTCTTCCTGCTTAGGCAGAATTTAAATTCAGAAACTTTATTTCAGGCTTTGTCATAGCAGCTTTTCAAGGGCAGCCCTCTGTAGCATCCCTCTCGTTTGTTCCTTTTCAGAAGCAGAGTGGTGGACACTGAGGGAAAGGCTGCCCTGGCTCAGCCTTTCTCTCATCTCACCTTTGGACCATTGCTGGTGCATGTAACAGGACTGTTTTCACTCTGTGATCTGGAAGCAGTGACCTGGGAGAGGGTCCTGTGGGCACCTATTTTGTCATTGACACATCACAGAATGGTGAGGTTGGAAGGAACCTCTGGAGATCATCTCATCCAACCCCCCTGCTCCAGCAGCTCACCCAGAGCAGGGGGCCCAGGATTGTGTCCAGGAGGGTTTGGAATCTCTCCAGAGAAGGAGACTCCACAACCTCTCTGGGCAGCCTGGGCCAGGCTCCCACACCCTCACACCAAACAAGTTTCTCCTCCTGCTCAGATGGAACCTCCTGGGTTCCACTTTGTGCCCGTTGCCCCTTGTCCTGTTACTGGGCACCACTGACAAGAGTCTGGCCCCATCCTCTTGCCCCCCATGGGCCCTTTAGCTCTTGATCAGCATTGATCAGATCCCCTCTCAGTCTTCTCCAGCTCAGCAGCCCCAGGGCTCTCAGCCTTTCCTGGGCACAGAGCTGCTCCAGTCCCCTCAGCATCTTCACAGCCTCCACTGGACTCTTTCCAGTAGTTCCTTGTCTCTCTTGACCTGGGGAGCCCAGAACTGGACCCAAGACTCCAGAGGTGACCTCAATAGGGCAGATAGAGTAGGAGGAGACCACCCTGTCCTGCTGTCCACACTCTTTTTAACGCACGCCAGGAGACCATTGCCCTTCTTGGCCAAGAGAGCACTTTTCTGGCTCATGGTGAACTTGTTGTCCAGCAGTACTCCCAGGTCCTTCTCTGTGGAGCCCTCAGCAGGTCAACCCCTCACCTGTACTGATCCATGGGGTCATTCCTCCCTCACCTGTCCTGGTGCAGGGGGTTATTCCTCCCCAGGAGCAGGATCCTACGCTTGCCCTTGTTGAACTTCATGAGGTTCCTCTCCACTCAACTCTTCAGCCTGTCCAGGTCATGACAGCAGGAGAGAAATAGTCCAGTCTAATACCCAAAAAGGAGGAGATGTCTGTCACCCATCGATGTCTGCAAACATACACAAAACAAGGAGGAGATGTCTGTCACCTGTCAGTGTCTGCAAACATACACTGGCTCCTCAGCCTGGGGCATCGCTCCTCTAGAGAGACCTGCTGGAAGAAATTGGGTTTCTTTGCCCTTCTGCAGAGAGTTTGGCACCTCCCTGAGTGGTGACACATTTGTCGTCACCAACAACCTGAAAGTTCCCACGCATTTTTTTTTTGCGTTTTTTGAGCATTTTTTGCGTCTGTAGATGTGGGCGCTTGGGTGAAACGAACGGATCACAAAACCATAAGGACCGGGGCAATCACCAGCAGAACTCATTTGTTATCTGCTGCCGAGCCTCAGCGGTGGAGGGAACGGAGTCATCAGTGCGCCCTAATGCGACGTGACAGACGTTTAGAGCCCGGCGGCTGACATTTCCCGACCCCGTCGCCATCTGCACCCTGGCAGCTGCTGCTCTCTGGATGGCATGATCTGGTGAGGGCTGTTTATTGCTGTCCCTCCACGTCGCGGGTCACGCAGATCCTGCAGTTATAGGTCAGCGGCTTTGTTTGCGGCCCCCTTACCTTAGCCAGGATCCTAACTCTCAGCCTCCCGCTGTCGGTCCCTTAGCTGGGTGTTTAACCTCCCAAATAACCAAGCCAACAGCCTAAGATGTAGATATTAGAAAGGGGAAAAAAAAAAAAAAAGTAAAAAAAAAAAAGAGAGAAAAAGCCTTCTAGCCTGCCAGCAGGAAAAATAGAGGTTAACCTAATTCTAACCAGGGCAGATGGAGTTACGTAATCTGATTTCTAAGATAAGGGGTTTTCCAAGGAAGTCAGGATTTGGTATATATGGGATATGGCAGTTTTTGCAGCTCCAGATTCATAACGCGGTGGTAACTTCTACAATCCTGCTTCTACACACGGTGCAGGTACAGGGAAACCCGTGTAAAGGATGAGAGATGCACTAATGACAGGGGGGTTTTACCTAAATCAAGCGAAAACATGTTGCCTCGGATGTGCTGGAACACGGGGATTAAACTGAAACAGGGACTAAGGACTGATCCAATTTTTTTTTTTTTCAAGCATTTTTTTCAGAGCAAGGAGAATGGTGACCTTGAGAGACAACGGTACAGGGCAAGCCACAGAATCATAGAATTGTTTTGGTTGGAAGAGAACTTCAAGGTCATCAAGTCCATTCCCCCAGCACTGCCAGGGCACCACTAACCCCTGGCCCTCAGCACCACATCTCCACGGCTTGGAAACCCCTCCAGGGATGGGGACTCCACCACTGCCCTGCCCAGCCTGGCACAGCCCTTCACAGCCCTTCCCACCAAGAAATTGTTCCTCATGTCCAACCTAAACCTTCCCTGGGACAACTTGAGGCCATCTCCTCTTGTCCTGTCCCTTGTTCCCTGGGAGAAGAGCTCAACCCCACCTGGCTCCAACCTCCTTTCCAGGAGTTGTGGAGAGCCAGAAGGTCTCCCCTGAGCCTCCTTTTCTCCAGGCTCAACACCCCCAGGTCCCTCAGCTGCTCCTCACCACACTCCTGCTCTAGACCCTTCTCCAGCTTTGTTGCCCTTCTCTGGACACGCTCCAGCCCCTCCATGTCCTTCTTGGAGTGAGGGGCCCAAACCTGACCCCAGGATTCGAGGTGCAAATGGGCTACCCTTCCAAAGGACACAATTCCAAGTCTTCCCTAGCCACAAGGCGGTAGCAAGTTGAGTCTTCAGAACACAGTAGTGCTCATTTTCCACCTCATATCACAAAGTCAGCAATCACCACCTTCACTAGCTGGTGTTTCTAAATGGGTTTCAACGGTGAAAGCACACATGGAATATTTTCCTTGAAGCTACCAGGAGTGTCTTACTTTAACATTTTAGAATCAGCTTAGGTGGGTTTCGTTTCCAGCTTGCATAAGAGGTAATCTTCTCTCTTTCTGTACACCAGCTACTGTCACAGCGCGTGTGAATGCCTCATGATGATGTGCCCCATGCGGCCTCCTGCTACAGGCAACCGAGGGGAAAAAACCCAACACAAAACATCAGCACCACAACAGCACATGAACCCCACGCTTCCTTTTCTTTAGAACAATATTTACTGTTGCTACTCACCTTTAGACAAAAGCCACATGAGAATGCAATCATAGAATCATTGTGGTTGGAAGAGACTTTTCAGATCATCGAGTCCAACCATTGATCCAGCGCTGCCAGGGCACCACTAACCCCTGGCCCTCAGCACCACATCTCCACGGCTTGGAAACCTCTCCAGGGCTGGGGACTCCACCACGGCCCTGTGTAATTCCACAGGGGTTCTAATCAAACCCAAACAAAGTATGAAGCGTTGCTGGTTCTGTTAAACCCAGCAAGCTCATATAACAAAATCCAAGTAGCACGTCACTGGAGGAAAAGTTTTTAAAAAAGAAAAGCTGCTTATGCTAATTAAACAAAGAAAATCTGCTTGGCAGACAAGAACAGCTTAGAAGCAAATGCATGTAAAGTAAGTTTCTTTTTCTTGGTGTCCCCCAGAGCTCTCAAACACAGAGAGTTTGTGTGCTCGTCCCTTCAGTCATAAGGATTAAAGAAATCATTGGTCACGTTGACTAAATCTGGAGAAGATACAGTGGTCTTGAAAAACAAAAGGCCCTGCGTGTGCACCCAGCTCTGGGATTGACACTCTGGCAGTAGAGAAGAGTCCTTACTCCTGCTCCCTTTGGAAGGCAGGATACATCAGAAATCAAAAACCTCCTAGAACCCCTTGGTTCACCCCCCAGCACCCCCAAGTCCTTCTCCTCAGGGCTGCTCTCCAGCCCTTCACCCCCAGCCTGTGTCGATACCAGGGATTGCCCCGACGCAGCTGCAGGACCTTGCGCTTGGCCTGGTTGAACCTCATGAGGTCCACATGGCCCCACTTCTCAAGCTTGTCCAGCTGCACGTTTGTGCATTCTTCTACTTACCACTGATAACTGCCGAAAGGTGGTGAGTTTGTTTTCAAACACACATAGATTCCATTTCGGTTGTGCTGTACTTTTAGGAGTGACTGCGCTGAGCCGTGCAGTCATGACTACACACCTCACGAGCACGTTGCCTGCTTTGTAACATCATCTAGCGAGTCTGAAAATGGCTTCACGACTTTTGACAAGAGAAACCTGAGGCACGTAAGGTATTTATAGTTTAAGTTGGTTTTTTTATTTGTAACCAGACCAGCATCACATCTGTAATAATTTCTATAGTCTGTATTTCCCCCAGAAAATAGAATCTGTAAGTGAAGATACCAAAAATAGCTGCTTTCACCACGTAGTCAGCACGTAACCGGCCCAGGGTGAAGTCTTCTTCTGTGCAGTTCTCTCACATGCAGTACAGATCTCAGCTCCCCATCCTGGATGCCAGCCATGTGCAGAGCACCCTTGGGCCGCAGGAGACACCCGAGGCATGCCTTGATTTTGGGACCTCTACTACAGACAGGAGACGCAGTATTTGGGTCTCAGGCAAAACTACACTCTTTAAGCTACAGTATTTGTTCTTCCTCGAGAGGAGACCACAGAAAACTTCCTCAAGGCCCTCTTAGGCTTCCTACTGTATTTATCTTTCCAGGATATTGGACTTCTGACAGCACTGAAAATGACGGGCATGATTGAAGGGGTGAGGAACAGTGTGTCTAGAAGAGTTAGGACAGCAAAGGGATGTTGTTGTGTGATGAGGAGTGGAACAGGCTCATATGAAACTGTGGCAAAAGGCCGAATTCACCGGCTTTTGAAATTCCTCTTTTTCTAACATTCTGATTTAAAAAAAAATAAATTACATGCAAACAAGTTTCTGAACGACAGGAAGATTATGAAAATAATTACCAGGAACATAAAAAAAAGACATAGTGCAAATTTATGGGGACAAAAAGCATTAAAAACCCAGAATAATCCCAAATAAATGGGGATTTGGGGGTTCCATAGCTCTCCTTCCCACAGCACTGTAGGTGAGTCCATGGCAAACGCCATTTTGCAGCAGAATCTCTCCAACAGACCTGCTGGCCCTCATCGAGGCTTGCCTGACCACCAGCCTCTGGTTTGAACCTTTACTCATGATCAGTTCTCCTAGGCTCTGAGAAAGCCAAGATGGGAAGAGATCTTAGAAAAGAGCTGCCCCCCAGCCAAAGGTGAAGCTAATAGTAAAAAAATCATAGAATCATAGAATGTGAGGGGTTGGAAGGGACCTCTGGAGATCATCGAGTCCAACCCCCCTGCCAAGCAGGACCAGAGAATCTAGGGCAGGTGACACAGGAACGCATCCAGACGGGTTTTGAAAGTCTCCAGAGAAGGAGACTCCACAACCTCTCTGGGGAGCCCGTTCCAGTGCTCTGGAGCCCTCACAGGAAAGAAGTTCCTCCTCATGTTGAGGTGGAGCTTCCTGCGCTCTTGCTTGCACCCATGACTATTACGATAAACATGCACATGGCCCAAGACCCAACTGCTTCCACCTTTCAATGTTTGCTTGTCTGGAAAAAGTCACCCAGTGTCTATAGAGATTAATCACAAGTATACCGTTGAGGATTAGAGGATGTAGAACAACCGTAATCACGTCAAATTCTTCTCTGCATCTTAAGTGAAAGAAAGTGGAGCTAAATCATTATCTGGTATGTGCCAACGCTGTTAATTTTTTTTTTAAAGAAATGGAACCAGATATCAAAGGCTTAATATTACAGTAGATGGCTCCTCATGGCTAAGCCTCCATCCAGGAGAAAGAATCCTGAAATTGTTTAACACGAGCAGTAGGCCACAGTACGTAACAGCCAATTACTTAAACCAAAGTCTTTTTGAGGACCATCTGAGTAGAAAAGCAATATTCAAAGTTTGCCTCCTCTGCAGACCCTGCGCATCTGCTTCTCTAAATTTCGAGGTGCAGCACGACAGGAATTCAGTTGAAGCAGTGCTACAAGGCATTTCTAGAACTAAATACGCTGATATTCTTTTCGGATGTATAATAGTGCAATCATCATTGCAGTATGGGAGCAGAAAAGTGAAAGCTACGTTTACCTAATTTGTATTTTCAGAGACACCGTGGATTTCTTCAGCTACAGAGAGCAGTTAAAGGATAAATTCAGTATTACCAGCTTAAAGCAGCGCTATTTAAGGTGAATCTATGCAAAAATCTCAAGTCGCTTCGTGCCCAGCAGGTGAGAACTATCTACCATGACAGAATTCAGACACAGTGTATTTCCATCCCTCAAGGCATCCATAAATCCAAACCCTTCCTTTAAAGCCACTCCAGTCGCCACTTGCTGTGACTCAAGCCCCAGCAAAGCTGCAGAACTGAAGGGAAAACCGGCAAACTCCACATCAGCACAAGGTTCCTTCTGACACCAAGACAATTGAAAGGAATAGTTGAGGCACTAGTGATTTTTATGCAGAAGTCTAGAAGTGTTCCGAATAAGTAGACTAAAGCTTCAGCACTTCTCCTAACTTCTTTTAAAAAAGACATAGGTCAGAGGTCTGTGATGGCAGTCCTAGATCACAGTCACTGCCGTCCGACTGGATTGCTATTCCCCCCCACCCCAAGAAGAAAAAAGTCATTGGTTCATGGAAGTTACCAAACCCCCTTCATGCTGCCATTTCACCTAGACCACGCTCCACCAAAGCACGGACTCGTGCTCCCAAGGTGGCCTGAGCACAACCTGCTGCGTTCAGCAGCAAGCCGTTACCCCTGGCGAAGGCAGCTTCAGCCAACCCAGAACTCCAAGAAGAGCCCATCCAGCCGAAGCCCGTTGCACGCAGAACTTACATGGACAACGAGCCTTTGAGAAAAAGTCTGTACCATAAGAGCTTGTGCTTGAAACGACTTTTACAGTTGTGGTTATTGGTTTTTTACAGCCATGGTTATTGGTTTTTATAGCTATGGTTATTGTTTCCGTTAAGAGGCACTGCATAAATAGGGGGTTGGTCATCTAATGCACTTAATACTTCTCAGCCGAGGACTATGGCAGCTTTTCCCTAAGTCTAGGTGTGGTTACACTTTGGTTTGCTTCACGACAGTTCACATTGCACTAGGATACAGCTGACACTAGAGAAGAGAAGGCTGAAAGCGCTGCAGGACCCGAAGAACCCGTCCGCTCCTTTACTTCTTTTCATGCTTCTTGGTTAGTTTGCCCCGCTCCAGCTGGAGGCTCGTGGTGCCGTTTGGTCGCTTCTCCCTTTGCTGGCTCTCCTGGGACACTTGCTGCACGGCTCGGAGGATAGCAGTCTGCACGATCTGCTTGCTGGCGTTCTGCAGCTTCACCTCATCCTGCTCCGTCCCTGGCTTCTCACCTGCCACGACCAAACGACAAAGAAAGGGAACTAAGCATTTGTGGCTGCTCTGTGAACACCTGAAGGACAGGAGAAGAGGAGGAAAAGGTAAACAAAGAACCCAAACAGCACACAGAGTGCTTGGGAACACTTTGGTACATAGAAAACCCGCTAAGGCAGAGGGCGATGAAGTAGGGTGGAAGATGTCTCTGTGCTCAGCACTACAGGACTGAGTGAAGGAGAGACAAGTCACGCAGCTCCTATAACCCCCTGAAAGGAGGTTGGAGCCAGGTGGGGTTGGGCTCTTCTCCCAAGGAACAAGGGACAGAACAAGAGGAGCGGCCTTAAGTTGCACCAGGGGAAGTTTAGGTTGGACATGAGGAACAATTTCTTCCCTGCAAGGGCTGTGCAGGGCTGTGCCAGGCTGGGCAGGGCAGTGGTGGAGTCCCCATCCCTGGAGGGGTTTCCAAGCCGTGGAGATGTGGTGCTGAGGGCCATGGGTTAGTGGTGCCCTGGCAGTGCTGGGGGAACAGTTGGACACAATGATCTTAAAGGTCTTTCCCAACCAAAATTACTCTGACTGTCTGATTCCATTACCCACTGCCCAGCTCTGGGGACAGCTCTGGCTTCCCAGCTCAGACGCACACAGCTGCGCTTTGCAGCAAGGCAGGGAAGGAGGGTTTCTCATCCAGCTGGGAATCGCATCCTCTAGGACTCGGGCTGTGCTTCTGGACGGGGAATTGGACTTTCATTCTGCAAGCCTGACACGTACTCCCTCGCCACTATACAGAGAAAAAGCTGCTCCATTAACATTTCGGTTTATTTTTACTTCAGATTTAAAGCCCACATCCATCAAATTCCAATTCGACTTCAAGGTACCAAATTTTCCTAAGTGTCAGTTTATTAATCCTTACCTACTCGCAAAAGATTTGAAAAGCTTTAAAAAATGCTTAGATTGCTATAGGTAAAATAAATAAAAAACCCGCCACATCATCTATACCAACCTGACAAATACACATTTCTTACGTGACGCTTCTTCGTTTGGCCAAAATGCTAAAATTTGGAGAAGAACAGAGTAATTTATGGTGGCTACTGACATCCGGCAATGCAGAAGAGTAGTTCATGTTAAGAGCTTTCTCTCTGGCAGTATTTCAACTTCCAACACAACCGACAATTTGGCAGGATAACGCTCCACAATGTTCCAAGTTGATCTTGATGTAATGGGCATTTAAGAAAACAGCCTCAGCTGCTAATCAGAATGCTTGGGGGAGGTGCTCATTTAATTCCATTGAAATTGAATAATTAAAAAACCCCCAAAACTAACAACCCTGTAACTGTACCGAGATGACAAAGTTTGTCTGCAATGAAGAGGCCAAAACCATGAAAACGTGTCCTAAAAGCTGACTGAAGAGAATCACTTGAATTCTTGGCACAATCAGCTTCCGTTCCTCTCCTCAGCACTTGGAACGGTGTTTTCTGGATAAAACCCAGTGCTACTGAACAGTAAAGGACGAATGTTTCTTTACTACTCAAACACAAACTCACTTTGTATCACACACTGAATTTGTCTTCCCGCTGAACTGAAAAACTCAGCGGATGTTCAGAAGAATACATTGACCAAAGCATGGATAACCACGAAATTGTAAATACGAAAGCAAACGCTGGGATGGGCTACGAGGTCATATGAAATGTAACACATTTGCCAACCCCTAAAGCCATAAACCCCCCGGAATTCATTGTTAAAAACATGCTGTCCTTGTTTGTTGCTCTTGAGAATTACTCAGGTTGGTTTGTTTTTTTTTTTCCTTGGGATGCTTCATTATTTATCTGGTTCTTGCCACTTAACCTACAAAATATGAACTTACACTGGGAAGATCATCCACAGCAACAGCCTGTCGAGACACGGTCAGTTTTTCAGTGAATTTCTACCCAAGTTTTTCAGTAATCACAGATGAAAGCCTGCCTGAAAGCACTCCTCAGGTGAGACCTACGTTACATCTGCCCAGCTCTAACTTACTAGATGATTCTTTTATTTGCTGAGACAACAAACCAAGAGCAAAGGACTCAAAACCTCTGGGCTACTTCTGACCACCTAAAATTAGACCATCTGAATTAGAAAGCCACAGTGAAAATACTAGTCCTTGGGATATCTGACTCTCCGCAGAGGTCAGAGCCTGTGTTGGGACCATTATGGGTAGGAGCTGGACTGCCAGCCAAGATCCAGACCTGTCAAGCAGTTAGACACAAATGTCCAGCTCCCCTGGGTGTGAGGTGTCCATCACAGCTGGCCTGTATGGACATGATCCTGAGCAAAGGGTCTGAGGTGACCCTGCCTGAGCAGGGGTTGTAGAAGATGACCTCCATAGAGCCCTTCCAACTTCAAGCCTTCTGCAGTCTTGTGATTCTAGCTGGAGAGGCTGCCGTAAATCCCAACTTTCCCACCTCCTTAAGGAGCAGAGAACAGTCTCTGGAAGAGCATCCCCACCATGTCCTCATCTCCCAGTTATCCATCTCCAGGAGAGCAGTTAACACAAAGCTGTTTTCTGAGAAGCTCACTTAGTGATGTGCTGGACCTACTGTGAGCAAGAAGAGAGGGACTGACTAAGGAAAGCAGAGGTGACTCACACAAGGATCCCAAATGAACTGGGCTGGAACAGATCTTCCAAACCGTCCCGCCTTGCTGAAATACAGACTGCTGCGGACACAACCAAGGGCAGAAACCTGAGCGCCTCTAGAATTAATCAGGCATCTTAAGAACTGCGTTTTTTCAATTAGGGACAACAGAGCCATCGCTCCTGCTGCCTGAGTACTTGGTGGCTAGCTAATCCAAATAAAGGTTATTAGGGTGATAAGATACAATTAATTTTTACCTCTGATTTTTTTTTAACATTTGAAGAATAACTAATTTAATTAAAATGCCATTAAAAAGGTCACAAAGCAATTGCTGGGAAAAACTCACAGGAGAGCAGAAACAGCATTCTGCCTACCAGGCACTCTTGTCTAATGACTATTTTTTTTTTTCTTTTGATGTCAGAAAAATCTTTTCTACTTGTTCTCTACCGTTAAAAGCTCACCTGACTTCTGCAGGAACCCAGCACCCTAATTCTGTACACAGAGAACTGAAAATCCAGGTTAAGTGATGCTAAATGCAAGGCAGCAATTTTATCATTGGGACATAAATTCTCTCCAGCGTGTTTTTATTACTCATTGTGCACTTGGTAAGTTTGATGCCAACTAACACAGCGGATGAAAAGTAATTTGCAAACTCCAGCATGGTTCTGCAAGCTAAAATACAGTTTATAAAGTGAAGTATAGCTGGGCTGATGGCAGGAATCAGTCACAAATTGCACTTGCATCTAAAACCACAACACGATCCTGGGCCCCCTGCTCTGGGTGACCTGCTGGAGCAGGGGGTTGGATGAGATGATCTCCAGAGGTCCAGGAGGCCCAGGATCGTGTCCAGGCACCTTTGGAATCTCTCCAGAGAAGGAGACTCCACAACCTCTCTGGGCAGCCTGGGCCAGCCTCAGACACCCTCACACCAAACAAGTTTCTCCTCCTGCTCCCATGGAACCTCCTGGGTTCCAGTTGGTGCCCGTTGCCCCTTGTCCTGTCACTGGCACCACTGACAAGAGTCTGGCCCCATCCTCTTGCCCCCCATGGGCCCTTGAGCTCTTGCTCAGCATTGCTCAGATCCCCTCTGAGGCTTCTCTTCTGCAGCTCAGCAGCCCCAGGGCTCTCAGCCTTTCCTGGACACAAAGATGTTCCAGGACCCTCGGCATCTTTGTAGCATCCACTGGACTCTTTCCAGTAGCTCCTTGTCCCTCTTGAACTGGGGAGCCCAGAACTGGACACAAGACTCTTTGGCTTCCTCACCTCTATGACTCTACTGCTTTTCCCAGGAGAAAAAGAATGCCTTTCATTTTAATTCAGCTTTCTTCAAAGCACGTGACATTTTTTGCAACTCATCATGACCTCCTGCAGGTTGGGTCTCACTCCATCTCAAGACGGAATGCACCCGAGGAGAACAGCTTAGCTTATACAACAGGTTCCATGAATCCCACGGGCCATGCGTCAGAGGTCAAAAGTTTACGTTCAGCTTCACAGGAATCACAAATGCGCTTTAATTCCAGCAAATGAACGCCACTAAAGCCGCTCTTCTGGAAAAAAAAGACATTTTTGTGTCAACAGCTTTGAGCTTAACCTTAACTAGAACTAACAATAACAAACACATATTCCTCTGAGCAAAGCTTTGAGAATTCACCGTTACCCCAAACGTGTTCCTCTCTTAGCTCAAATTGTGATTTATGCACAATTTCTGAAGCGGAAAGAGCCACGAAGCAAATATTCTTTCTTCTTTTTCTTTATACGCAGGTATATCCTCTAACCAGAAAATTCTATCTATGCATTTTATCACTATACTGCTTTGGATTACAACTTCTAACCATTATACTATTTTCTTCAGCGCTGCAACATTAGAATTGTTGTTCTTCCATTGTTAATAAGAATTAATAATAATCCAGTGAAAATACTGCTCTCTGGTAAATGTATTTCAATTCTACTGAAAACCACTCCTGTAATTTTAGAACCAAACTGCCAGTCCTAATGGCATTTCTAAATGGAATGGGATTGCAAGACAGCAAGCCTGTGAGGAAAAGACTTCATCCCCAGGTCCAGTATGGACACCCGGGAGCTGTAGTTAGGGAAAGACTTTGTATGATATTACCTAAACTGTGTGATAAAGTGGATCTTTCAAAAAATTAAAGAGCACGGCAAGTGTGTAACAACATAACGTCTGTGTATGTGTTGTAGTAATTAACAGGTGCAACTTGAGGCCGGTTCCTCTTGTCCTGTCCCTTGTTCCTTGGGAGAAGAGCCCGACCCCACCTGGCTCCAAGCTCCTGTCAGGGAGTTGTGCAGAGCCAGAAGGTCTCCCCTGAGCCTCCTTTTCTCCAGGCCCAACACCCCCAGGTCCCTCAGCTGCTCCTCACCACACTCCTGCTCTAGACCCTTCTCCAGCTTTGTTGCCCTTCTCTGGCCATGCTCCAGGCTCTCAATGTCCTTCTTGGAGTGAGGGGTCCAAAACTGACCCCAGGATTTGATTTGCTTTATCGGTTGCTGTTAGGATTTCGGCACTAGAAGCCTAATTTGAAGAAGAGACACAAAATACGAGGTTGCACAGCACCCACAATCAGGAAATGTTGATGAGTCACGTTAATTACACCCGGAGTGAACGAACGTGGCAGTCAGCCCAGGCTGAAGGCTCTCCAGAACATGTGCACAAACCCAACTTTCTGCGTGTAATTAAGCTGTTTACAGGATTAGAGACCAAATTTCTCTCAAGGTCAGCGATGATATCAGTTCAGAGACGTCATGAAAAGATCCTACAATGAAGTTCATAGAATCTTAAAAGAATATCTGGAAGTCCCTTTGGTTTGTTTGCTGTATAAATGTTACCTTTCTGAAGGCTCCAGTGAGTTATTTCATACTATGGGAAACATACAGAGCCAAAATGAAGCTCCCAAAGTTTTTTAGATGAAGAGATTGTTGAGATCTACAGACCCACTATCTGTTCTTCAGCTTCTCAACATTTTTTAGCAAGAGACCTTGCTGTACTTTAATAAGATTAACTACAAGCAGATTATGCGCTTCAGTCTATATATTTTCTAGGTATTTTCAAGTATAGCAATAGATTCTCTCCCTAAGGACAATGTCTCTTCAGCTTTGAAGACTGAACGTGGTTCAAAGCAGTAGCCACTGGAAATTCTGCCACACGCGAACCTCTAAGTGTGATACGCAGATTTTGGTCGCAACAGAAAAATTTCTGGCTCTAACAGTTTAAACTAACATTAAGTTACGGTAGTTTTTAACTCCTAGGCTGGTCTTGAGTGCACTAAAAATAAGATAATTCCTAAAGAGCACCTGGGACCAGCTGCTCCAAAGTTAATGGAAAAGTTAAGTTCTCTCCATCTGTACAAATTTGCTATTTCTTTCAGGGAACACACTTCAGATACTGATACAAGAAATCTCTCTGCATCAAATTAGTTGTGCCAGGGGAGCTTTAGGTGGGACATGAGGAACAATTTCTTCCCCAAAGGGCTGTGCAGGGCTGTCCCAGGCTGGGCAGGGCAGTGGTGGAGTCCCCATCCCTGGAGGGGTTTCCAAGCCGTGGAGATGTGGTGCTGAGGGACATGGGTTAGTGGTGCCCTGGCAGAGCTCGGGGAATGGATGGACTTGATCTTAAAGGTCTTTTCCAACCAGACTGATGCTATGATTCGGGCTGTGCTCCTCCCATGGAGAGGTCGGTCCAACGGCACAGATACGCAGCTCATCTAACTCCACCTGCCTTCTGCTTAGCTGCTCAGAGACCCCTAGCCAAAAAGAAATCACAAGGCACAGACAGCTAGACAACACTCAGCCCTTCCAAGTCTGTACCAAACAGCTCCTTGGTGGATGTGGACTGAAATCCCAGCTGTGCTGGGTGTTGGAGAAGACTTTAGCCTTGAAGAACTAGGTACAGGTTAATTACAATTTGCAAAATCTGAACCTATATATATTTTATTTTTTTAAGTGAAGACAACAAGGCAGAGGTTACGGCGCCTGTCAAAAGCAGATCAGTGAAAACATTCTGCCACATTTTAGATGCGCTTCAATTTGTACCAGATTATTCAGGGTATAATTTCAGAAGTTGTCTAGATAATCCTCAGCTGAAGCAGAGCCCTTTCTTATCTCAAAAAATAAATAAATTTTAAAAACCCCTGAATTTGCACATGCACAAAGCACCACAGAAAAGCTCCCCTGCTTAGTTAGAATTTGAGCAAAGTTTGCAAGCTCCACATAAGGCTATTAGTAATAGAGGCTGGAATTTATATATATATAAAATCATAGAATTATTTAGGTTAGAAAAGACCCTTAGGATCGAGTCCCGCTGTTAATATTTATTGTGTATCTATATGTACGTATATACACAAACTCACAGGAGAAACTGAACCAAGTATTACGGAAATTTAAAGTGCACCTTAAAAGAGTAAAAAACCAGATTTTTTCATAGCTGTAATCGTAACAGAACCCTTGTTTGCAGCAGGATGTCATGAGTTCAAGCTTCCCAGAGAAATACTTTCTGCTCTCTTAAGAAAACTTACCTCAAGACAAAACGTGATGCCAACCTGCGAGTATTGAAGAGGAGCAGCAATGACCACGCACCCCCCAGCACAGAGCTCACCTGCCCTGACTTCCCTGGCGCGGGACTCTAAAGGAACCTGACGCGTTTTCTGGCTATTTGGGGAAGCTTTTCATTCCTGCTAACATCAGGAAAGATTCTGCTCCACTTGCGTTCCCTTAAAACAGAATAAATCTTGTCCTGCAGGAGCTTGCAAATGGTTATGGAAAGAACACCCGACAAATGGGTAACCACTACTCAAGATTACTCCAGAAAGCCTACAGAGAAATTATTAATACATTGCTTGCAAAGAATTTTTGTGTAACTTGGTATTTGTAAACGTAACACAACAAATCGAGTCCTTAATAACATCCTTAACAGACGAGATGGAGGGTTGTTGTGCTGGTTCAGCCATCATCGTTTGATGCTGCCATCAGTTCCCTGATCACACAGGCCAACACTGACCTCAGCAACATCCCTCACAAGTCTTCTTGCAGACAGTCCTGCCAGAGGTTCCTGTGGTGCCAGCATCGCCTGCTGGACACAACAGACAGAGATGGCTCCTCAAGGGCCCTTCACATGGAAGGACACCACCATGAGAGCTCAGCAAGATGCAACCAGCCCCAACAGAAGCCACACCCAACAGGAAGCTCCTCCAACTGATCAGCTCCTGGTTAATATAATCCTGGCCTCACCCACCACCCCAACCATGACCACCTGGGTGAGGGTGGAGCCACAGAGACACAGGTGGGCCAGGTTCTGCCTCTGGAACATGAAGCCAACAGAAACAACAAAACGTTCTGCTGGGTTGTGACTCATCCACAGGTCAACTCCAACTTGGGGCCCACAGCTCGGGCCCCAGCACTTCAAGGGTCTAGCAATCAAGCCACCTTTCACTGTATTTTACAGTAAGTGCATTCGATTGCCACTCTCCTGAAACAGCTGACAAGGCAGGAGTCAGATTATTCATGTCGATAACCAGTACAAACTGCGCAATTAATCTGGAACAATAATTGTCTGGGGGGACAAACTTCAGAGGTCAGCGCAACTCATTCTTCCCGTAACATTCCCTGTTTGACTTCTCTGCTCAACACATGGAGCCCAAGCACAGCACCACAGCATTGCCCAGATGGGAGAAGACCTTTGAGGTCATCGAGTCCAGTCATTAACCTGACACAGCCAAGTCCGTGACTAAACCACCAGCGAGGATGTCACTAGTGCCTGTGTCACGTGTTACCCCTGGCCATGAGCAGCTCCTTCCATGCAGGCCACCACGCAGCCCCCGCGAAGGCTGAGTTCTTGTCACTGCTGACCTGAACAGGATTCAGCCCAGCGACACGGAAGGGACAGGTCCCAGCCTTGCGTGTTTAAGCCTTCAGATCTGCTAGGAATAATATGAAAAAGTAAATTCTGTGCCAGTTTTTTTCCGTTATGTGGAGCCGTACATTAAAGAAACATGGCACCCAGGACAGTCGACTATTTTTTAAGCCTGCTAAATTCACCTGATTTCTGGCTGCCTCTGAGCTAACCCTCCTTCACCTCGCTAACGAGCTCTGCCAGCGGAGTTTCACAGCAGGGGAAAGATCAGCGTGTCACTGGTCAGCACAAGAAACAAGTTTTCCTCGGCCAAAAAAGAACAACAAATTTCCTCCTCTATGATTTCTTCCCACCAGGCTGCAGACTCTGAAGTACTGCTGAGAGCTCTGAGCTGCCGATGCGTTCAGATGCTTTTAGAGGGCAACTGGGCTCCACACTCGCACCAGCCACCACAAATTCTCCATGAGAAAGCCATTACATCAGGCTGCATGAGGTCTGCAAAACAATCTTTCCTGTCGCTTCCGAATTACGTCCATGACATGGTCTTTGTCAACACTAAGCTCATGAGAAAGAATCCCACGTGTACCTTCTGTAACATCTTACATTGGGGGGTGGGTTTTCTGGTGCTGCATTTCTTAGAGCGCTAAGAGTGCAGCCCAGCAGTTAAGAGGGACAAGGACTGTGCCCTGCCTTCCCAGTTGTGCTCGTGGGTGAAAGGCAAACCACAACCGAGAGCGCAGGGACACCACAGCCAGACCACACACTGGGGATAGCCCACAAGAGGTGACCTCCAGAAGAGTAAAGTTACTGGTAGCGACTTTCCCGTTCGTTCAGAGGTCCCTCCATAGTGTCATGATCTGTATATTGCAGACAGGGCTCCCCACGGGACCTGTAACTCTATAATCAAAAGAAGAATCATAGAATCCCACAATGGTTGGTTTGGAAGGGACCTTTCAAGGTCATCCAGTCCAACTCCCCTGCAGGGAGCAGGGACATCTGCAACTAGAGCAGGTTGCTCAGAGCCCCGGCCAACCTCACCTGCAATGGTGCCAGGGATGGGGCAGTGACCACCTCTCTGGGCAGCCTGGGACAGGCTCTCACCACCCTCAGCATCAAACATTTCTTCCTTCTCTCTAGTCTAAATCTCCCTCTTTTAGTTTAAAACCATCACTCCTTGTCCTGTCACAGCAGGCCCTGCTCAAAAGGCTATGCCAAGTTTCTTATAGTCTCCCTGGAAATACTGAAAGGCTTCAATAAAGTCTCCCCAGAGCCTTCTCTTCTCCAGGAACGACCCTACAGTGAAGATATTAAATAGCACCCAGCACAGACCCCTGAGAGACCCCACTTGTCATAGATCTCCATCTGGACATCAAGCCATTGACCACCACCCTCTGGATGCGACCATCCAACCAATTCCTTATCCACCAAGCAGTTTACCCATCAAATCTGGAAAGGCTATGGAGTAACGTCATGCCTCCACCCCCCCAGCAGCACAGCACTGCCTTCCCAGCTTTCCTGCTAGAGAAGATCAGCACATCTGCTTCGGCGTGCAGCTGCTACATCTTCAATGGCAGTTTAATGAGATGCCCAAAACGTTTGGTACAGGATGCGCTTCTGATCTCCAGGGTCATTACGCACGTCTGCTCCACTGCTCCCAGCTCCAAAACGTCACGAGCAGCTGTGCTGCCAAAGAGCTCTTGGCATTGCTTCTGTAAGGAAAAGCTGCTGAGCAAGGAACATTCTGACTTCTCTAAGGTCTATCTTCAAACTTTCAGCGTGTTCACGCATTCTTTTTAAACATAAAAACATTGATACCAAAATGAATTCTACCTCCTCCTCCTCCTTTTGGGCTTGCAGGGCCCGCAGCAAAGCCTGTGTGTTCCTAGTCATGGAGAAAGTGCCGGGTAAGAAGGAATTCTTCAGATGACACTGACAATAGCAAGATTGAAATTGCGCGATTCAAAGGAGATGAAGGTTTAAAGGATGGGAGTGTTCAGACACTGGAACAAGCTGCCAAGCACTCGTGTCAATCTTACTTGACGAATTCAGCTCCAAACGGACTCCTTTCTAAAAGATACTGTTTAGCAAAAATACAAATTCCTCTCTGCACAAACCCAGCTCTCGCTGGGTGAACCCACGAGGGCCTACAATGAGGAGACTCTGTCATCCTGTAATTTTGTTATGGTCTTACCTTATAATCTTAAAAATATCCTAAAATGATCACTGAAATGCCAAGAGTTGCTTCGAAAACCCATTAGGTAGCTCAGATATCCTTAGCAGGTCTCTAACTTTATTCCCCAGCTAGTTTTGTGGCCATCTTTGTGCTGTATCAGCACACACACGGAAGTGCAAAGGCCTAAGATGCAAGTGTCTGAGTGACTGGTGAAAAACGGCATCAGAAAAAAAGATAAAAATCCTTGGAGTGTGAAAACCGCCTTTGTATCATCAGAAGGAAACAGCACTACTTTAAATCTTATTTTGCCTTTCCCCTTGAAAAAGTTTTAGGGCTAAAAATAAGCACGGAATATCTCCAAGGTCATTTTGGGGAAAAGTAACTGAAAAGACATTGTGTGCTATTGATTAACAATGTTTAAAATCACTGTTAAACCTCAGGGGTTTATTTAAAAACAAAAATAAGATTGTTATTGATCAGAGAGCCTGATACTGGAAGTGATTTCTTCTTTTTACTAAGAAGATGCTAAAGATGTACACAACCCTGACTATTTTTTTAAGTATCTGGAGAAGAGATAAGGCCAGGGCTGATTCACCAGGAAGAAAAGTGATTAAAAAACACAATCTACTCAACACGAGACATTGTCCAGCCCCTCCAACGGCTTTCTCATCGCTTTTACAAATCCCCACGTAGCTACCCTATGGATATTACGACAACATCTGCAAGAAAACCACGGGCTTTGCTTTGAGTAAAAGCAGACTGAAGAAAAACGACTCTACAAGACAGATTTTTTTTTTATGGATTAGAGCAGTGGAAAGGACAATTGATGCAGCTATCGAGGAGATGTGGGGTTTGTTCTTTGTCAGCCTTTGAGGAAAATAAGCATGTTTTCATTATTTTAGAGGTAATCTCTTCCTACAGGATTCCAGTCCTGTGGTGCATTTCGGAAATGAGTACGGTTAATGGTGACAGGCTGTTGGATAACAGGAGTTCAGAAAAAAGCCAGCTAATACCGAACGGTGTACTACAAAAACCAGCGGCTGGTTCTGTTACGATAAATAACTTGGTCTCAATTTCAGAACACAATGTACAGGAAAGTACCAAATTCAACAGCAGCTGGGGAGCCAAAGAGACAAAATGAAGTTCTGATTGTTGGAAAAGGATATTAATTTCTCACAAAAATTAGACTTTGTTGAGTTAGCAGAGTTAAGCCTAAGAGCATTTTTTCAAGGAAGATACAAAGCTTTGGAATTCTTATCCCTTCACAAACTGGACATGGAATTTTAAAGGAAGACAAAACTTTTGTCAGCTTTGCAAAACCAAGGTATTCACAGTTACTCGCTGGCAAGCTGCAGCTGTTACTTCCCCTTTCCTACTGCCCCACTATTTGTACTGGCAATTATACATCTTTAAAGAAGTTAATTTCAAGTCATTTCACTACGGAAGACTTTATGCATGACTTACATTCCTACCCTGGAGCTACTGGGCCTCTCATCCCTTTCTGAGCCACAAACTGCTCATATCCGGGCAGAAGGTTCCCAGTCCGATGCAGATCCTCTGTAGCTGCCCTTCCTCTGCCAGGCAGCGCGTTCACCCTCCACAGCAGAGGTTCTGCACCCTTACCAGTGAGGGTCGCATTAGACGTGAGCTTCTGCCGAAGTCTTTGATTTTGTTCCAGCAAAAACTGGACTGAACAAACTTTCTGTTTCCTTCCATTGCAGTGCTGGGGCTGGTGGGAATTTGTGAAAAACCCCCATGGGCTTCCGAGACTGTCTCGTTGGCAGCCAGCGGCGTGGGTGCCGGCAAGGGGACTCACTCTGCCGTCACAAGGCCACGTCCCCCCCTCTGACCCCTTTCTGCAGCCTGACAGGCGCACCCCTGTCCCTGATGGGAACCCCAGGGGTGACCCTCAGAACCGCCGGCTCCACAGCCGAACACACCCTAAGCTGAACCCCCTCGTCTGAAACCTCCTGTCCCCGCCTCGGGGGCAGCTCCGTCCCGGCCGCTACCCCCTGCCCGAAGCCGCTGCCGGGGCCTTCCCGCTGGGCCGGGGACGCTCTTACCTGGAGCAAACACCATGGCGGCGGGCGCGGCTCCGCGGGCAGCTCCCGGCTCAGCACCGCGGACAGCTCCGGGCCCCGGCTCAGCACCGC
>VZZY01004703.1:2068-15878 GCA_013400335.1 Eurystomus gularis | reverse complement strand
ATCCAAGGGGCCCATCGCTGCCGCGACCAGCGGCAGGGGAAGGACAAAGAGCACCACGTTAACGGGGACCTGCCCAGCAGGGAGACCGGTTAATTGCTCCTAATTAACCTCTCATCAACAGCCCTGACATTTCGGGGCGCCCTGCTTTCCCCAGGAGCTCCCAGCCCTGCCAGCGGGCCTCCGGTCACGGTGGTTTTGTTTCCAAAGGGAAACATGGTGAAAAACATTCATCAGGGCCAAAAAGTACATAAATTAATGAAGAAGTAATAAAAGAGGAAGAAGGTTAGCACAGGGAGAAGAGAAAACTTAATGTTTTCCAACAACTTTTATACTTCCCATTGAATTGGCTTTTATTTCTGAGGTTCAGGGAGTTTTGTGGGCTCTGAGCTTCTACAGCAGAAGGGAGAAGCTGGATGGAAAAAACATGTAAAAAAGTTGTGTGGAAACCGACAAGCTGGATATTGAAGAAAGAAAACATAGAAAAAATAAATAAATAAAGCCAAACCAGCAAATGAACCATTATCATCTGTCAGGTCAAGTCAAGATGAAGACACTGAAATCAGCCCAAGTACAGCAGGAGCTTCCTGCCCCATCCTCAAGGAAGTCCTTCTGGTCTCACTGAGTAGCTGCCATGTTCACAGAGTCCCACAGAACCCCAGCATGGTGGGGTTGAAGGGACCTCTGGAGATCATCTCGTCCAAGCCCCTGCTCCAGCAGCTCGCCCAGAGCAGGGGGCCCAGGATCGTGTCCAGGCACCTTTGGAATCTCTCCAGAGAAGGAGACTCCACAACCTCTCTGGGCAGCCTGGGCCAGGCTCTGGCAACCCCAAAGGAAAGTTTCTCCTCCTATTCAGATGGAACCTCCTGAGATGTATTTTGGGAAGACCACAGGAAAACTTACACCGGAATTTTTTAATGATGTTATGCGGCCCCTCCATGATTCACGTGTTCAATGGAGATTCAGCCCCCAGGGAAGAAAAAATAAAGCATTAACCCACTTTTCTCCAAAAAAATATAAAACCCTATTGGAAATGTTTCTGTTACATACACCCTCCAAAGAAACCCGAGGTATGTCTCCAAGGGAGCAGCTTTCAAACTGGTGGAGCAGCTTGTTGAAAGCTTTTCAGAGCGGCAAACATGAGTCAGCGATCTGAAGGTCTGCAAGTCATGTGTAAAATTCCAGGGTAAGAGAACCTGATAAGAGACCTGGTAAGAGAACCTCCACCCTTTCGGTGATAGAATATAGCTCATTAACTATGTTTTACATACAGCTTTCTTTAACTTTTGAAAATTTCATCCAATAAATTACCTGTCTATGTTTAGCCCATATCTGGGGCTCAACTACAGCAGCTGCTCTGTCTCCCCAGCCTAGAAGGGGGATCAGGAAGAGGAGAGGAGACCCACAAGGTGAAATGAAGATGGATTTCATCCAACAGCCAAACCAACACCAACGCCAGGATAAAGTAAATAAAGTTATACTCAGCCCAGCAAACGTACGGTGGTCACAACAAACAAGAAGACAGTCCTCAGGAGCTGGAAGAGGAGCAAGGTCAGGAGAAGCCCAAGCAGGAGGTCTCCTCCTTGGCAAACTCCCCCCTTTATAGCGAGCAGGACGTTTCAGGGACGGGACACACCTGGAGCCAACGCGGGGCAGCTGCCCTGGCTGACTCCACACTGCTAACGGCCTGCACACCACGGCTGGCCTGGGATTGTGGCCCAGCGAGACCAGGACATCACCCAAACCAGGCACATTTTCTTTGAGAGTCTTTAGTTTTCTTGCTCAGACTAAAAGCTACCAGCAATTAATGTTTCGTGATATTAAAAAAAAAAAAAAAAAAAATCAAAGCATCTTGGGCTTCTTTTCTTTCGTTTAATTAGTTTTTGAATTTCAGACTTAGCCACAAGTTCAAATGCACAAAAATCACTGAAATAATCACACCATGGGTTGGGTTGGAAGGGACCTCAAAGATCACCCAGTTCCAACCCCCTGCCATGGCAGGGACACCTCCCGCTAGACCAGGGTGCTCAAAGCCCCATCCAACCTTGAACGCCTCCAGGGACGGAGCATGAACCTCCCTGGGCAACCTGGGCCAGGGTCTCACCACCCTCGTAGTGAAGAACTTCCTCATTTCCAGTCTAAATCTCCCCTCTTCATGCGTAATGCCCAGGACAGAATTCCGTCATGAGTCGTCACCAGTACAACCACCAACCCCAGCAGTGCACTAATGACTATTCTCATCCTGCTTCAGACCAGTGGAAAACAACCTCAGTTGTGTCCAGGTATTGAAAAAAGCCCTTGAGAACGAAGCACAGTGGTAAAAACCGAGGTCGTATCATTAAAATACAACAGGTGGCCTTGTTCGTGGAAAGAGGGACCATCACCACGCATGAAACAGAAAACAGAAAAGCACTCATGGAACCTGTGTAGGTTTTTGTCAGCAATTACACAGTCCCCACCTTCTGTATCATTGCAGTTCTTCCCCTTCAAGTGAGGACCTACTAGTTCCTGCACAACATCAGGAGGCTTCAAAATTCTCAAGTACGTATCTCCTAAGAGTTTTCTGAAGAAGTTTTTACTTCCTTAGAGGCTGCATTGTTAAGAACTTTAACATTTTTAACTGTTAACTGTAACATTTTTAGACAGTTACAAAAATCAGGTTGACTGGTGTCGCTTCAAATCATCCGCTGCCGTTTGTAGCTCGGTGGGTTTACACCCTTCGTTCTGATGGAGCTGAAAGCAATTATTTGCTCACATGGATTCAGAAGCTCAGCAAAGACGTTGTAAGGAAGAAGCCACTTTTACCTGGAGATGTGCAAGGTTTCCATGTTTTGATACCAGGATCATACGGCTAACTTTCCACGGGTAGGCATCTGAGGGATTGGGGAAGAATCATTTGGAAGTAGTCACCTAAATATAAAGGAAAACATTTTATAATAAAATAATAGAAAGATCATAGAATCATAGAATGGTTTGAGCTGGAAGGGACCTCAGAGATCATCTTGTTCCAACCCCCTGCCATGGCGGGGACACCTTCCACTAGACCAGGTTGCTCAAGGCCCCGTCCAACCTGGCCTTGAACACCTCCAGGGATGGAGCATCCACAGCCCTCCTGGGCAACCTGAGACAGCATCTCACCACCCTCACTCACCTGTTTGGTGAGTACAAACCATACATAAATCACAGAGTCCCACAGAATTCCAGCATGGTAGGGCTTGGAAGGGACCTCTGGAGATCATCTCGTCCAACCCCTCTACTAGAGCAGGGTCACCCAGAGCAGGTTGTCCAGGATCGTGTCCAGGTGGGTTTTGACAGTCTGCAGAGAAGACTGTCCACAACCCCTCTGGGCAGCCTGGGCCAGGGCTCTGTCACCGGCAAGAACCGGTGAGTTCCCCTGAAGAGAAAGCCCTGCTTGAAGTTAGGTAGGATCTCGTGTCAGCTCCATTTCCAGTTTCTAGAGCGGAAAGACATGAGGTTCTGATCTCAGGGTGGAGTTCTAGCATACAACATCCTCCTGCCTGAGCTATCTGCAAGGCCACCACAGTGGTCTGTTCCTGCGGGCACTGCTTGTGGTACCTTTTACCCTGAAAAAATGGATCTTTGTCAGTGAAGAAGGAAAACTTAAGAGTGTTTTGGTCTTTTAAGGTATTCTAAAGATTGAGCTTCCCGGCATCTAAGCTGCTTTCACAGGCAGGTTGCTCAAATGGGTCAACAAGCCATTGGCAGGAGGTCAGAGAACTTCCAATGTGAGTTTGGGGATTATTGGTTATTAACAGAATGGGTTTGCGTCAGAAAAGGTGTGTTTTCTAAACCAGAAGAGTGCTTTTCTGCTTTGGGGAAAAAGCTTGAAATGATCCATTTTCAAAGCTCTGATAAAGACGATCTATATTCAACGCATTACATCCATTAATTCCTTTCACTTCTGCATTACACCACAGCTTGAAATCCATTCATAAGCCTAATACACAGTTAGGGTCTTACACACTTGTTCAAAATGGCTCAGTACTATCAGAAAGAAAATTCACTTGCATTTCCATCCAGTAAGAATTTGTCAGCACCGCTCGGTTTACAAACTTGTGCTCTTCCAAGGACTACAGACTTAAAAATAAATAAGTAAATAAATGTATATCTTGGAAGGAATCTGAGACACGGGTATCCAGAAGTTCTGCTTTGGCCACACTTTTTGATGTCCACCTACCGAGCAGGGCAGACGTGGGACAACTTTATTTATATGTTCTATGGTTTCAGGTTTATCTACAAAAAAGGAGATGCCGAGCTACAGATTACTGAAAAACCAGTAAGACTTCACAAGTCTGTTTCTATTTTAAAGAGATCATATTGGAACTGCTGAAGTTCATCAAGTGTGAGCTCTATAAATATCTAAAGGAGCAGGGCCTGCAAATAAAAAAATGTAAAAGAGAGGAGAAAAATACATTGGAACCCATCAATATTGTATAAATCACTATTTTTAGCCATTCTATTATTTCAGATTCCTTGCGTTACATTTAAAAACCACTCCTGAGAAGAGATGTCTCGACTCTTCCGACACCTACTGAAGAATTACCTATTGGTGGAAATCCTCCCTCTCTTCTGCGATGAACGTTATCGCTGTTGGTTTAGGTCTACGCGGAGACAAATGACAGGACAGCTGCTGTCATGGAATTTTTAATGCAACCTACAAGTTTGGGGCTGACGGAGCATCCTGCTGCGACCTGATTGAAAAAGAGGAAAATTCCTTAGAGCTGCCATTACCTTCTAGGTAGAACGATCCCATTCTGTACATGTCTACATTCAGAGGGGCCGTCAGTGGTCGACGTCCTTTGTTTCCGAAGTGCTTCATCTCTTCTGTAAGACAGAGAGGCGTCAACGTTGATAAAAGACTTAGGAAGAGATAATCTGTCCCTAAACATATACCCTAAGCTTAGGGTGGACTTTCTGATAGCATCCAATATTTCATTCTCTGTCTCCCCCAACTCAATTTAAATATCCTTACTCCCTGGAATCACAAGGATGGTCTCCAGCTGAGAAAACTGGAGCCTGATCTTCAAAAGAACTCCAGTCTGGGTTCCTAATTTGAGGAGTATTTAGTGTTCTGTAGCTTACAGGAACAAATAGAAGCCAAGGTCCTCAAACTTCTGGTACCGAAGTCAACATGAGGCATATTCTTACCTACAGCAACCTTTAAAACTCCGATCTCCAACCTTTTAAAAAGATCAAAGCAGAAAAACAAAGACGCAAGTGACTTGCCTCAATTTCCAGTGTTTAACTATTGATAAGCAGAGTGTGGAGAGGAGGGTGGGGCTGGAAAAGGCCTACAAGGTGTTTCCTCAACTTCTACAGTTTCCAGATTGAGCCATGCCGGAGAACCAGCAGCATTCCCATGGCTGACACTAATCAGATCAGAAATGAATCAGGTACCTGATCTCAAAATGGGCTCTCTTCGTTCGTTCTCCTCTTCAAAACTCCCCCCAGTTTTTAAGAACACTTAGTTAAGATCACAAAATAGCAAAGTTCTTACGAACACTTAAGATCACAAAATAGCAAAGTTCTTACTTCAAATACTACTTTTCAGTCTTATTTAGGCTTTTAAGGCACAAAGCCCTGTAACTAAATGGTTACAGCTCTTCAGTATTTACATTTTTTCCCAACCAAGACGTCAGTTTAGGGCCTCAGCTGGCAGTGACCTTGTAGACCCATTTGGGTCACCAGAAGAACCTCGTTTCTCATCAGCTGACACGTTGCTGCGTTCCACACGTGAGCCCTGGTCACACATACACCTATTCCTATACTCAATTCCAATGCACAAAGAGTTCCACTGAAGCCTCTTGGTCACCAAAACTCATAACATGGACAGACGTTCATTGTAAGTCAAGATAGTGATGGAGATTTTGTTCTCCTGTGAATATTAAAGACATAACAAACCTGATTTCACAATCCATAGAGAGAAGTTTATGTTTAGGACTCATTCCACGCATGGTATTTTTGTTACTTAATTCCAAGGAGAACAATTCATCCCTATCTAACGTTACTTTGGCCACCTACGTCTCTACAGCATTCCGTCATTCCTGCACAGACACCAATTAGCTGATCTGCCCATGGTCAGAAACCTCGTTAGGAATATTAATCCAGTCTGGCCCCAGTAAAGTCAACAGCAACATTGCCGTGAATGGACAGAACCTCCCCCACTGTCTCATAAGCTCTGGAAGAAGTTACCACCCTTGCAAAAGCCAAAACAAAACCACGCCTGCTCCTGGGTCTCACGTCTTCTGGTTGATCAGACTGGAAAACCTCTATGGCCTGGAGCTGCCGCACGTCCGCTTTGGTACATGGTGTCTTCTGGCACAGGCAGGAGCGAGCTGGGCAGAGGAGCACCTCAACATGCAGAGAGATTTACCTGAACTCGACAGACAGACCCTCGTTACGTGTGATCAGAACGTACACAACCAACAGGATTAATTTGGAACACACCAACAATAACGTAAAGCTGAGGTCACCTCCATGCTTCCTTTCTGAAACCTTCTCAAAAGTATTCTTGGTCTGCTCCCTGCCTTCAACAATTGGGAAGGGAAGCAAAAATTATCAATTAGCTTTCAAAACAAGAAAGAAGGTAAGTTCATGTCCTTAAAACAGACAGCGGTAGTAGAAATGGCTAATAAAGTTCTTAACTTCACAGAAATAACCAAGTCTTTGCCTTCTTGACCAACATTGTCACTGTTGGTCTCAGGAACATTGAACAGCTGACTCTTAAGCAGCTAAAAACCAGGAATAGGCCAAGGCCCCTGTCAAAGCCTTTGACACGGGAGCAATTCCACTGGTTTCACAGGATTAGTTCCTAGGACAGACTGTTAAGACCAAGTCTCAGGTAAAGTGTTGAAGCCTGGCAAGAATAACATGTGGGACCAGTCTTTTCTTAGTGGTGCCCAGCAACAGGACAAGGGGCAACGGGCACCAACGGGAACCCAGGAGGTTCCATGGGAGCAGGAGGAGAAACTTGTTTGGTGTGAGGGTGTCGGAGCCTGGCCCTGGCTGCCCAGAGAGGCTGTGGAGTCTCCTTCTCTGGAGAGATTCCAAACCTGCCTGGACACGATCCTGGGCCCCCTGCTCTGGGTGAGCTGCTGGAGCAGGGGGTTGGACAGTGTGATCTCCAGAGGTCTCTTCTAACCACCACCATGCTGGAACTCTGGGATTTGCTCCTGCCCCTGCACGCTTCTGTATTCGAGCCTGTCCAATATCAATCCATCCAGTTTTAAAAAGCTACAAGCATCAGACAACCCCCAGAGCTGCAGCCCGAAGCCTGCTTTTCTAGAACAATTCCAAATTCACGGCCAATCTCCAATCTCTAGATCCATTTCAAACCCACAGGCAGCTTCAGGGCAGGATGAACTCTATTTAAACCATTCTCAGTCCCTTGTTTGTCCAACCTGCTCCTGCGTATCCCCACCAGCAGCCACCGCAGGGCCTCCCTGGGCATCCCCTTCTAGTCATTCAGTGCTCAACCATTCCAAACCTTTTTCTAACGTCACCTGTAAATATTCCCTGCTGTAATTTAACCTCATTGCTTGCGCTTTTCACAGGAGACCAAGAGAACGTTTTCTTTCTTCTTTTACACTCTTGCACCCTTATCATAATCCATCTATTTTATACAGTCTTCTCAACCCCATCTTTATAATCTCAGAAGAAGGGACCACGATTCCAGGTAAGAAAACATAGCAAGACTAATATATTTAAAAAAAAAAAGAGTAGATCCCATTTTGGACCTACCATCTTTATATCCATGATCATATACAGTAAAACATTTTAACAATGGTCATTTATCATGTTCCTCAAGAGAACCAATAAAATGCAATGAATACACATCCTCTGATGTTGCACAGATACAAAATGTATAGTTTGTTTACAAACTAATATTACTGAATGTAAAATGAAGCAAAGTTTTAAAAAAATATATTGGTAAAGGTCCAAGTTTACATTTTCTAAAATATTAAGTTCATGTTTTATTTACAGGCCAGCTTTCAAACAATTATTGGCATTTGAAGGTAACCACTTAACCCGATGAGAGTACATGGATAAAATGAAGCTGTAAAAAAAAAAAACCCCAACAAAACAACCCAAAAAACAACCAAACGAAAAAATAATCAAAATTCCATACAAAGGTTCCAAAACCACTATTTTCAGTTTCTACTGAGAAAAGCGAGATGTGACCTACCACACAGCAACTCGCCAGGAACTGGGCTAATGCTTCCAGATGCTACAGGTATCGCGAGCGACCAACGCGACCCAACCGCGGGCCCACGAGCGCGTGGTTTTTGCCCATCCCAACTTCCAAAGAAGCTTTGACAACTGTTGGAGTATTTACAAATTTAAAACAAAGGTTCCAAATCCCTTTGGATCACGTTCCCACTGTTATTGTGTCCTCTCATGCTGGCTACGCATAGCAGAGCACAATCCAAGACCACTTACGCTGTTGACTCTGTGAGTTAACAGTTAAACGAGCAGCAGCATCTACCCCAGCTTGGCTGCAAAGAAAAAACCCAAGTGACTTTAAGTAACAGACTAGTAGCGAACACTGATTCTGGGTCAGCAATGACCGAGATCCCTCACTGAGGTGTCCCTCTTGACAAGAGGTGGCGTGTCAGGAGGTGGAAAGTTTTAAACTCGAACGGGACCCATCAACTGGTAAGACGAGTCATGACACAACACCCAGCCTGAACACCATGATAGCCCGTGGCTGTGCTCTGCAGCTCCAGAGGTCTGACAGGGACTCCTGGACTGGGACAACTCTCCGTGGCCAGCTCTTCATGGCCAGCTCTCCACGGCCAACTCTATGCTGGTCTCTCAGAGGAGGCGGAAGAGTGACCACCTATGACCTCATTCCTGCCACACCTTGTTTTATTTTCCTCTTTTTCTTGGGTGGGTGCTGCTGGCTTTTAAATGGAGGGACTTAGAGGCACGGTGTCCCACCACCACAGCATCCTCCTCAGCCCTGGGCAGTCCAGCCTCCTGAGCAAAACCTTCCAGCCATTCTCTCTACCCGCCTTCCACCCGACCTGCATGTTAGCTGGTTGTGCTTATGCTGGCCAAAATCTTAATTTTTGTATTTCATATTTTAGTTGCCTTTATCTCATCATTACTTTATCTCACCTTAATTTATATTAATGAGTCGCCAAAACCTGTTGCAGGGCAAGGTGGACACCTCTGATGGCCCAGAACAATGATGGTGTGGGATTAATTGGCCAGCACGTTACAAATTGTGTGACTCATTATTTCATCACACTTTAAGTCCCTTAAATAAACCATTTCCCCCCCAAAATCACCCTGCTTGGCTGCTGCTGGTGTGATGTCTGCCCCTCCACCTCCTGTGAGAGACCACCCGGGGAGCTTTGGGCTCCCCACCACGCCTGACAGAGCCCCCACCTCTGTTCTAGGGCTTTGTGGAGCTCACCGTACGGTGGGAAGGACCGGTAGATTCTGCCAAACCACGGTTGTCCCACAGAGACTCGGCTGTGTGGAGCTGTCCCAAGGAGAGCTGGCCATGAAGAGCTGTCCTAGGCGCGTGACAACCCGTCTCTCGCCGAGACAGCTAATCCTCCTGCGCTGCCAGAAACGCTCCTTTGCCTTCACTGTGCGAGGCTGGGGGAACGGAAAGCTGCGGAATAAAAAGCTCAGGCTGTATTAGGTTTAACTAATTCTGAGTAAGGAACGTGGCTCCTTCTCCACGCTGAACCCTCACGGCTCCATCCCATCTCCAGGGGCCCGTGTAAGAGTGAACCAGCGAGGCAGGCTCTTCTCCCCACCGGTGATGGCCACCACCCCCTGCTCTGCCAGCCAGGACCACTGTGAATAATGCAGTTTTTTCAGGGAAGCGAGTATTTCATTGAACTTGCCACCTTGACTGAAACAAAAGGGTATCTGAGGGAACGGAATAAGAAGCAAATTCATTTTTTTCCCCCCCCCCCCCCGGGCCCTTCCGCTCTGTTGTACCAACCTCTAGCACCTACATTAGGTGCAAACAAAGAGCAATTAAACATCTTAAGGAATCAACATCCGTTTCTCAAAAAATTGTAGGGAGAACACCTCCATAATTACGGGAACCAAGTATTTCCTGTCCAGCTTTGCTATCTATGGAGAACTCGGCGCTTTCAAGCGCAACCCACTGACTCCGATGCCGACATCGTACGCAGCGTTCCATCCCGGATAAAACAAACCCGCAGCCGGGGCCGCTCCCTGTTTCCCAGGGAACTTGGTCGCGTTCCCAAATTAAACGGGGTGTTAGTGCACTGTACTGTTAACGACAACAGAACTATTTCAAACCCTACAAATACCCAGCTCTGCGATAGCTGAAAATACCTCACCGAGCGACGCTATCTGCTCCTATGTAGCATTGCAATCCTCTAAAAAATAGGTTTTCTTGAAAAGAGAGTTCTCAGTCTAAGCGCATAGCCCAACAACTGATTTCTGTCCGATTTAATCACTTCGATTACTCCCGATCAAGTGTCTGCTTTTAACTACAAGCTATAGTTTCGAGCTGCTGCTCGGCTTCGGCAGCCATAGCCGCCGCCTGCAACTGTTCCGTTTCGCTCTGGATGGAATTGGCCGCCGTGACTTGCTTCCTCTCACTGTGCATGTTGTTCTCGTGCCTTTTGAGATCCGACGCTTTAGCGAACGCCTTAGTGCAGGAGCTGCAGACAAAAGGTTTCTCTCCTCGGTGTCTCCTCTCGTGGTCTTTGAGGTGGGACTTGTGCTTGAAAGCTTTGTCGCACATGTGGCACGCAAAGGGCCTCTCGTTGCTGTGAACTCTTTCGTGCTTTTTGAGATCCGGCGCGCGAATGAAAGACTTGCCGCACACCTCGCAGCTGTAAGGCTTGTAACCCGTGTGGATCTTCAGGTGCTCTTTCAAATGAGCCTGCGTGGTGAAGCCCTTGGTACACATCTCACAGACAAACGGCCTATCGGCGGTGTGGAGCTTTTCGTGTTTCCTCAGCCGCGCCTCATCAGAGAAGGTCTTACCGCAAGCCTGACATACAATGTGTTCCCTGTGACCGTAGAGCAAATACTCAAACTTCATGTCCCCAGCCGCTGTGGTCCAGCCGGGTGTCTGCTCATCCTTCACTTCACTTATGCCGTCGTTAAAGGTCAAAGCCTGAGGGGTCTGAGAGCCCAAGTCTTTCGATTCGGTCGTTTCCATGGGCTCTACCTCTTGGCCGTAGCAGTTTACCTTTCGAACCTCTTCGCTTCCCAGCTCTTTCAGAATTGCCTCTTGCACTCTCAGGGTGGTGGTAGGCGATTTTCCGTCTTCCTGACTCGGGGGAGTTCCTTCCACTGTCACATCTGATGGACTATCATCATGATCCCCAATTTCCTCCACCTCGTCGTCTTGGGTATCATTAGGTTCCCCCATGGGGCGGTTTATTTTCAGGCAGTACTTGCTCTTGGACTGCGTGTTTTCTTCAGGACTTGACACGTCACGTTTTTGAGAGCAGAGTTTATCCAGGAACCGAATGCCAAGAATCTGGCCTGAAGACATCATCAAATTCACATCCTCTTTCTTAACAGAGATCTTCGCCGTATACATGTAGTTGAGAACTTCCTCAAAAATATCAGAACGTAGAAAATCGATTTCTATGACCGACGAACTATCAACCTCCAGTTTTTTGAAAAGCTTCTTGAAGTAGGTACTGCAGGCAGCCAGCACGCAGCGGTGCGCTCGGAACTTAACATCCTCAACCACGATGGCTATGTCGCAAAATTCTCCTTCCAAACGTTGCTCGTTTAACGTTTTGAGGAACACAGTTTTGTGATCGTCGTCATTATACTTAATGGTTTCAGACATACTGATGAAAAACTCCTGTGAAATGAGACAGGGAAGTTTTGTCAGTTTTGTAACGTAGTCAAAAATCATCGAACCATAGGATCGTTCTGGTTGGGAGAGGGCTTTAAGATCATCGAATCCCAACGGCCACCCGTTTACATGCTAAAAGAACTGCCAAATCATGTTTTTCGCTTAACGCGACCAGGAAAAGCCTTTTGGATTATAAGAGCAGGACTCTTAAAACTTCTTCTAAAACTGGGGATATACAGGAAGGTCTTTCCCGAGGTTACACGCTCCACAGAACACACAGTGATTTACAAAGAACGATTTTTGATATCAATTATATTAATTCATTCAATTATTTATCGATTCCAGTTATTTCAAAGCTAGTTTTGAGCCTAGACCACCAGTTAGCCCCAACGGACAATTCTGTGGAGCTGCGATTCCCAGCACATGTATGACCCACCTGCAGTAGAAGCCATTCTTCCAGTTCAAAGAAACATTAATACCAAAAAAAAAAGGACGAGAAATACTCTAAACTTGGCAGCGTAACAAACTACATGTGAAATATCCAACAGAAAACTTACCATGAACAATGCAGGCAATTCTCTGAACAAATGATTATTAAATAGTTGACAGATGATTAACGCCCTTACGATGGGCCACCTTCAGCCTGGAAGAGAGGAAGAGAATGATATTTTAAGAAAGGATGAAATCTTTTCCAGCAATGGTTTCAATATAGCATATCCCATTATTTTAAATAATACAAAACACTCTTATTTGACCGGCTCTACAGGTGACCGCAGAAATAACGCCGCTGTCATTAACCATACGTCTAATTTCCGCTGGCTGCTTCCCTCCCCTGATTCCACTTTCCTCCTCCTTCCTTCACACCACGTCTACAAGGCTGAAAAACCTCCACCGGGATCATCAGTTGAGCCAGTAACCAACCCATCGAGAAGGTGACTAGTCATCTGCTGAACCCATGACAGAAGGAAGCCCAGCGGAGGCTTGCTCAGGATGGATGGATGCACCTCCAGGAGCAGGGGAAGAGCCACCAAGAACACCAGCCCTCCCCACAGCGGAGATACTTGAACAGCACCGTGCAAAACGTGTCATTTAAATCACTCAATCCCAATCTCCCGTGGGCAGCTAATTGTGACCGGAGCAGTGGAAAGGAGGGAAATTTAATATTTGGATTGGACACCTCCCTGCATCACCTGGTGTGGAGCTACTGGGAGGTCCTTTCCTCCATCCCAAATGGAGACTGAATTGAAATAATTAACTGGAAGTTAAAAGGAAAAATAAAAAAGAGGAAAGGAAGCAGGTGACAGCTCTGCAGCTTTCACTCCTGGTGTTCAATGTGGTGGGAACTCTTGGCTCCTTACAAACACCTCTGCGGGTCTGGCGCCTCGGCACAGAGGCTGCAAAAAATACACCTGAGGAGAGCCAGAATTCTTCTCTCATTTCTAAATAATCAGATGTGAAGGTAGCCAGGGAGGGAGCGCATAAATATTCGAAACACCCAAATCTCCAGAACACAACGTGTGTATTTTTCTGGGCTGTCCGGCTCTGCCCCTGCATCAGCCCAGCGCCGGGGCGGGCGGGACAAGCAACCACTTCAACAGGACCCCTTCGGGGTTCTTCACACGCTGGAGGAAGAGCCCGCCGCCGAACGTCACCCAGCAGCCATCCCACCCGGTCCGGCTGGGCGAGATCCCCTTCTGCTGGAATTCTGCGGAGAATTCCCAAACGAGGAGCGACGGCGGGAGAAGGGGTCGCCGGAGAACAGTGTTGCTGAGTACACCGGGGTGTAACCGGGCAAGGGACCTGAAGCTGCTCCCGTGGGAGGGGAGCGCGGTGGGAAGGCGACCAGAGGCCCCTCCAGCCCCGGCTGCGGCTCCCACCGCCGCCGCCTTCGTTATTCCGCGGGCTCATTGCGGCTATTCCCACAGACGGAAGGAGACGCCTCCGGGGCCGGCACCGCGGCCGGGCACCCGCCTG
>VZZY01004701.1:52797-110298 GCA_013400335.1 Eurystomus gularis | reverse complement strand
TTTAGATTTACTTTTTGACATATTAGTGAAAACTAGCATAGGGAAGTCAGAGGTTTCCTCGCTGTATGTCGTGGTGTGATGGATTTTAAAAAAATTTTTATTTATGGCATGGTCCGTTTGTGCTGAAGTGGGGATTGTAATGAATTCCCAAATAAAATAGAACTCAGAGAAAAACAGATCTCTTTCCATATGTATAGTACTTTCCTGAATTAGTATTTCAGAGCCTACTTTAGCAATTTAAAATCAAAACAAAAAAAAGAGAATAAAAATTTATATTTTTACGTTCTGATTTAGTTAACTAGACAACCTCCGTAATGTCAGGAGTGTCATTTTTTTTTGCAATGAAGTCTAGATTATATTTGGTCAATACAGAATAAGGCTTGGGAGCTGTATTATGTGAAAAAATGACCATATGTGATACATTTTTACAGAATAAAATTCGCATTGATACAATTGCTTACCTTTTCACAGTGACACTTATTAGAACTTATGAGAATCATAAGAGGTAATCTCCTCCTAGAGGCAATATAACTTTGTATTTGTTTGTTAGAGCATTGTGTGTTATTGGGGAGATACGTAGTCCATCTTGTTTAGCTAAGACAGTGCTATACTGTGTGCCACAGTACCATACTCAAGTTCTTATAAACATCGTACAGATATTTTATGGCTTCATCAACAAAATGTTAAATGGTCTTTACAATTTTAACAAAATGTTTTGACTATTTTCAGGGTGTTTTTTTCCTCTTTATACTTTGCAAACCTCATGCAGAATATGTTTATTTTTTTTCCAATGAAATTTATCATCCACTATTTCATATAGGTGAAATATGAGGGTAAAAATAGTATAATTTTTAAGGCTTTTGTGTAGACTCAGGAGAGTCTTTCTGCAATATCTAACTGAAAAGGTAATGAACTGTAAAATATGTTGGAATGATTGGGGATTAAAAATCTCTGGTGTGTAGTGACAGTACAATTATATTCCACAGTAAAGGTTTCTTATATTAAGTGTAATAAATAAAACTTATTTTTTTTTCACTGTGATTGGTTGTCACCACTGTAATGATAGCTTTGACCTTCTTTCTCTTCAAATGTCATTAGCCTGTGACCAGCTAGTCAGAATACTATAGGATGAATTGGGATGGCTGTACAAGAAGCCAGCTACTGAAATAAAAATAGAAAAAAAAAGAAAAAAAAAAAAGGGAATATTTAAGCACAAAAGTCTGTGTTGTAACTTTTGAGTCTTTTTGCTTTGCCCCTGCACAACTACTGTACTCACATTTTCCGTCTTGCAACATGGTAATTTATCTTAAGATGTCTTTAACTCTAGCTACTATAGCTATCTATTTAGCTCTAACACATCTAGTTTGCATTTTTAACGTTCAGATTTATATAGGTTTATAGCATGTTGCTCTTTCTATTCAAATAAAAGCAGCCCTGTTTAGCAGTTTGTGGGAACCAACTAGAGGAGTGGGAAATACTTTACGATTTCTTTTGAAATATGCAACAGTCAGATGCAGGAACATACTATTCCCCTATTAATAAGTTTGGGTTGTGTATTACCAGGTGCAGAATGTGGGCCTCTGTTTTAATATCTCTAAAGCTGGTCCAAAGTGTGAATACTATAGAAATATTGAAGTACTGGTGACTAATCATTGTTCTTCATCAAAACTATGTGTCTTTTTTTTTTTTCCTCTGCCCCTCCACCATTTTCTCAGGCACTCCCATGTCTGGTTTGGGACATCAGGCAAGTAGCTGTCTTGTTTGCTGACCTGTTTGGCTCTTCCTTGTGCTGTTCCTATATGCAATAACTTATGCTTTACTCTTCTGGGAGACTTGAGAGCATCAGTCCTACAAAGAGCTTAGCTTCTTGGCTCAGGGAGAAAGAAGTACAACTTATTTCTGTGTTGCAGCTTTGGGATCTCTACAACAACTTCCCTTATTGACTGTAATTTTAAGAGGTAGTTATTTGTCTTAAAGGAAACCCTACCAGGCAGCAAGGCACATAAAACAGGTGCATTTGTACTAATATTTGACAGACTTTGTAAATATTATTGCTTTAACTATCCTGTGCAATTACACAGCAGTGTGTCATTCAGCATTAATGACCTTGTGAACAACAGTGTTAGTATCTAAAGCCATCTAATGATATTTCTGCTCACTTAATGGGCATTCCTCATATGACCAGTAACAAGAAATGAGAGCTCACTTGCTCTAAATTTATCTGAACCTTGAGATGGGAGAACTGAAAACTCCTTCGCTTTATGAGAACTTTTGATTAGGGTTTGGGTAGGTGGATAATGAAAGAGTGAAACATTGAAATGTGCCTAAATAACATGCTGTTACAAGCCTTATGATAGATTTGTGTTTGACTTAACAGCTTTTGGAACCTAATAAAAAGAACTTAATTGACAATTTCTTGAAATTGCTAAGAAAACCTAGTGGTGTTGGTAGGGTATAATAAGGAGTTTTCTCATCACTGTCTTCAAGATTGAGCCTATACAAAAAAAAAGGATTTATCTCTGTGGTAACTCTAAGTAATTGATATACAGACAAGGTTTGGTTCCAATTTGCCAGCAATAAAGTTGTAATAGGGTTTTCTCTGCAATTTTAGCCTTAATGTGCTCATTCCAAAGAGCGGTATTTTTCCAAGCGAACAAATAACATCAGTAAAGCTTACGATCAGTAATAGCCCCACACTGATGCTCGCATTAAACTTGTTAAATCAATTCACTAGACACTTTCTAAGTGGACTGTCTGTTTACTTTGACTTGCACCCTGTGAGGATTATCCATCAGTTACATTTATTTGAATGATCTTTACATTTGAAATTTGTAATTGTTCATGCATGATTGTGATTACAAATCGGGCTTCTCATTTTTTGCAGCTTTATTTTTGTGACTTCTGATTTTTCCACCTTAGTTGTATGAAGGGCATGGGTATTTACTGACACACAGTAGAATGCATTGTATGCTTAGCCTTACCCAAATCCTAAATGAGCACTTTGCTGCATAATTATGGTGGCTTCTCTTGGTAGTTATATATTTCATATTGCTGTTTACTGAAGGTACCAATCCACTACGTGCAGTATTGTTCTTCTAGGATAAAAAAATTAACATATAAATAATGTAGGATTACAGTATTTTGAAATAATTAGCAGAACGTGGTAAGTACTAAATGATTTATTAAAGATGTAATTTAGTCAGATTTGCCGCATAAGATATTAGGGTGCAAAAAGCCATACTATACTCTGCAAGGAATCATTTTGTAGACGGTTAATCTACCAACTTAGGCTTCATTTTTCACTCAGAGCAAACCTGGTATGCTACTGCACTCTGCCTTTTGTCAGTAAACACAAAGAGGAATCTGAAGTAATCAATCTTTCTTATCAGTAGCATTCAGTATGTTTACTTTTCTTTTATTTTATTCCTTGGCTCTATAAAACTAGACTAATGTAAAACAAAATGTAAGAGTTTAAAAGTTTGTATATCTGATAGCTAAGTACACATTTTAAAAGGTAGTACAAACCAAAATAATGGCATTACCTAGTACATGCATTAAGGAAACTGAAAATGTTTTGGAAATAACTGAGGTCCTGGAAAAGAATGTGTTGGATAAGGAAGCTCTGTGGCATGTTTGTAGCTAAAATCTGCATGGACTGTTGTTATTATCTACCATTTTGTCACATTCCCAAGGCTGAATCCACATATGTAGGACACTGAAGAAAAACCTGCTGCCTATGAAATGTTACAGCTGTCCCTTGCATGCATCACTTCCCATCCTGGTGAAAATAATTCTTTATTTTTCCCTTAAGTATAAGTAAGTTTTTATAATGGACATGTGATATGTTTTTGAAATGGTAGCCAGCTTGAGTATAAAAATATTCAGACAAGATGCATGGCAGAATACTTATCCTTTCTATTTTTAAAAAACCTTATTCCTTATGTCCTTATTTTAGCTATCTATCTAATCTAACTCTATTTGTCTATTTTTACATATTTTCAAGGAGGTAATTTGGTTTAACTGGAAGTGGTGATGTGGAGGGAAATGTCTTCTCCTCTCCAGAATATACCAGAAGTCTGTAAATACATAATACTGCAGTATCATGAGAAATAGGAAGAATGAGAAATATAGTTTGCTGCACATATAAATAGTTAATCCAACCCAGCCATTTTCTTCTGTTTAATTTGTTACCATTTCACATTGGAAGAATCTCATCCCTTAAGCAACCCCTCTCTCTCCTTTTTTTTTTTCCCCTCTATATGGGAAAAAGCAAACACCACCTGCCTCTTCCAGCCTTCACGCCAGAAATAATCTGGTATTCCCATTTCCTGCAGAACAAAAACTCCAGAAATATAATCTTTAGAAGATCAGTGCAAACCATGTATAATACAAAATCTTCTCAATACTTACTTTGATACCTTCAGCAGAAATTAAGAGGTGTATAGACTTTGCCTATTTAGACTTAGTGAATGCTGTTGTTTCAAGTGTAGATTTGCAATTTTAAAATATGGAAGGTGGGGAAAAGTAAGGTGATATCTTGTCATTGTTTCTACTCCTTTCTACTGTGCAGCTGCAACTGAAGTAAATTGCAGGTGATTAGAAAAGATGTTGAAGTCGTAAGAAGCTTAGTGATAGAAGACTTGTATGTGACTCACAGTTTAATTAGGATAGAATAATAACATAATTTACATAGATTCTGTCCTGTTAGATCACAATTGATTGACACTTACAGTATGTTGATGCATCTTAAAAGCCAGTTAAATGTTGGAACACTTTGGTATATTGAACTCTTCCCTTCTTGTGTTTTATTTGATGTGATGTGAGGGTATCATCGTCCGTTTGGGAAATGAACTCTAGAAGAACTGGGATGTGTAGTATCTCTACCTTAACTAAATACCTTCACCCAGTCTCGGACATGAGAATCCATAGTGGACAGAGGTGGAAACAGAGATGTTTCCATCTCTCAGAGGGGACTGGATGGGAAGCGGAAGGTGGGGAGAGATCCATCCTTCCCCAGTCTGTGCCTGGAAGCATCTGGCATTGTGATACAAATTAGTGTTCCAACAACAACTTCATGAGCAATATAGATGGCATTGCTGTTAATATTTTATGCAACACATTCCTAATCTGTGTGTTACTGTAACTTCAGTCTTCACAGTTTGTGGTGCTTCATTCTCATAATTCCTAGATATATTTTGAAGGGGTTGGTAGTAGAATGGTTGAAGAAGAGACAATCACAAGGAACATTTACTGATAAGCAACTTTATATATGGTCTCCCACAATATTGTAAGCACTCTGGCAAAGGAAATTACCTTTAATCTGGAAAATGTTTCTCAAGATGTTGCAGTGCTTACTGACTTTCCTGATTTATCTCCTTGTTTAGTTACATATTCTGCAATTATTTATGACTGGATCTGTGTTCAGAATTCAAATCCATCTGACTCTTGCCAGTGTGTACAATACTCACATGCTATCAAGCAAAACTTTCAAGTGGATTTTGGATAATAACTTTAGGAAATCTTTCAGGGATTAAATGAACAGGAAGTATCTTTTTGATACTTTTTGTTTTCTTGCTTGTTTTTTTTTTTATATGGGAAATTGGGTAAATCTCCCTATGTTAAGCTAGATCACTAAAATAATTTTCAAATCATACAAATTGAGTATTTTAGCTAAGTCCAGTGAATGAGGTCACAGACTTCAAAGCAGGTGTTCTACTTGAAATAATAGTTACTAGTTCTTATCAGTCTGTGAAGAGAGAGAAGCTTTATTGGGTAATATTTAATAAAAAAATCATGGACAAGTTATGTTTCTATTACTGGCAGATATTTTTTATTTTGCCTTTCAATGGAAAGTTCTCTGCCCAGTCAAAGGTTCTTCCTGGGTAGAAGTGGTCAACAAGCTGGCGGTATTGAAGCACTCTAATTCCATTAGCCAAGGGCATATGGGAGAATAATGTAGTGATTGTCACAGCCAACAGCTCTTGACTCCCCTCCCTGGCACACTTGGATGAAGTGGAAACAACTTGCTGCATGAATCTGGAACACGGCTCAAGCTGAAATATATATCTTTTGTGAGCTGCCTTAATTGCTTTATCACCTTGTCCACTCTGCTCAGTAGAGAATAAATAATTTAAAAGGCATCTCCAACATTTCTAATAACTCTAATCTTAGTTTTAGATAGAGTACAAAGGAGTTTCAATGTTTCTGTTTATTGGTAGTTTTTCTTAATTTCTGATTTTGTTCAGCTCTTTTGTAAGGATGGGGAAGAAGATAGGCTTAATCAAATACTTTTCCAACTGATTGAATGCATCTACCTAATTGACAAGTATAGAAGCAGAAGTATTCCTTGCACAAAATGCTTCAAGATGGAAAAATCATTATTTTTAAGAAACAACCCCTTTGATTTCCTAATAAAAGCAGGCCATGTGAATAATTACTTCCCACTAATTTCTGATAAAACTCTTACTGCAAAAATTGCTTCATTTGCTTTTTAAAAAGCAAAGGAGTAAAAAGTTTTGATGAGATTTATTAACTCTGAAGTAAAAGGTATTGTAAGTGAGGTTTTACGTAATTGTTGACTAGACAGTTAATATCTTCCCTAGGACAACCTAACTTATGCAGTGACCTGCTCAGAAGAATCCATGGTTTGTTTCTTTGGCGTATTGTTTGTTTTTATTTTAAATGGAAAGTTATATTCAGAATTTTTTTTAAAACATTATGTACCTAGTGACTATGGTCATTTTCTTGACTGATTCTTAAGACTTAGTGCAAAAAGAAAGTGTAATGTTTTATTAGAACAGGATTAATTAAAAGAATGCGTTTTCTTTTCTCAACTTTACGTTTTAAGAGACAGAGATTCTGATGAATAATATTGTTACTATGTGCTTGGTTTATTTACTGCTAATAATATATAAATGCCAGCAATCCTTGACTTACTCCATGAAGAAGTGCACAACTTTACTATAGTCATAACTGAAACCTTATATATAAACATTGGTTTGCTTATTTCCAGTTCATTCTCTGATATTTTGAAGCTTGAAAGGATGGCCCCACATAACCATTTTCCACAAGTGTCTGTAGTGCAAACTTCTGGTAATTGTATATTTAAAGGTTATTATCAGAGGCCTAATTGCTGCCTGTAACCCTTGATTGGCTTAAGAAACTGATTAATTTAGCCCCTTGGTCACAATTAAAAGAAAAATATATCTAAAGACAAATGAATAACAGCAGCTGAGTCATCCCTTCTGTCATGCATGTGTTCTGTCTTCATTAATCTGATCCATTTTTCCTTTTTCTGTTTTAAAATCAAATTCTGTTAGGGCTTGTGCTGCCAGTTTCTAAGGGCATTGGTTCAGTGGCTATGTTGTATACTGATGATTTCTTTAAAGAGAGCAAGGAGAGCTCAGCCGTCGCAAACCTGTAATGATATCCACAAGCCATTGATAGTATGATGTTTGACCATACCCCTGCTAATGCAGTCATGCATAAGTGTAAGGTGGCACTGGCGCATCATACTTTATGATGTACATCGGTGTAGAGGCCCATGGCACTAATCAGGAGATGCACTTTCATGGTGTGAAGAGGTCACTGGCAAGCACAGACAGAGATGTTTTGATGGAGAAATTTGCTGATAGGAGATTCAAGACTCAAAGAGAGGAAACTCTGTATAGGCTGGTGTCAAGAAAGTAATGTGGAGTTGAAGTATGCTGAGTTGGAGCTGGAGTGGGAAGATCATAAACTACTTGTAAAATAATATGAAGGGACATGATAAGTACGGGAAGCATGCAGAGGGAGAGCTGAGTAAGGACAGAAGCATTTGGAAAAGGAAGGTAGAAAAATATGTCAAAGAAGTATTAGCAATAAAGAGGGACTGATGGAGAGTTGCAGAAGAGTGTGGGGAGCAAGGTCTCAGTGGTTTGGGTCAGTCTTCAGATGTAAGTTGCTATTTACTTGTAAAGTATAAAAGTTAGTTGGGAAAACAGGCTAGCAAATATTGATTTAAACCAAGAGCTGGTATAAGCTTTTAATATTTTTGTTCCCTTTATTCACTATGGCATTAGAAGCCGAAATCCTCTTTATTTACTTACAGGTAGATATGGGGCAGATAACTTTGACAGATGTTTTTAGGCTTGCTACCAGAGATCTGAAGCTTGACCTGTGAAGACTGTCCTTTCTGGGTGTCAAAAGTAATATGGTTTTAAAAAGTAGTAAAGGGCCTCTCCTAAGTGACCTGCCAATCATGCTAAACTGAAATGTTATTTGCAGTGCTTTTGGAATGTGGTTTAATAATTCCCAGAGGACAGAATTCAGACCGTGAAATACATTTCACTTTGGACCTGAGGACAGACCTGCGATGTGGTTCAGGAAGTGAAAGCTGGTGTTTATACCCAGTAAGACTCATGGCATAAAGCAATTAATGAACTTGCTGGGAAATGTTACTAAGGAGGTGTATGCTGCTTTTAATGTTTCTTTTTTCCTTTTTCTTTGCTATATAGATTGTTGCACAGCTGTTAAACAATGTTAAAGTGCATAGTAGAAATAGTTCCATTTCAGAAGTATTTAAAGAATGACAGAATAGATAAGCACCTGACAACAAACTTACAGTGAGGAATATTTATTATTTCACTATTCAGGTTTTCTCACCAGACAGGTAGTTATTATGTATGTGCTATGCAAAAACACAACGGGTTAGTTTTTAAATTTCTCTTTTTGCTTAGGACACTGATTCTTTGGCAGAGAGGTGCCTGACTGTCAGAAGTTTTAATACTTAAATTTGGTAGTGATTCATAGCCACATTTCAGAACATCTGACAATAAAAATAATTGCTAAGCTTCCTGTAGGCTCCAAATTAATAGCAATGTGTTGCTAGAGAAGATTCTGTTGATATGCCCTCCCTATTTGCTTCCAACTTTGTTGAGACAACTCAAAGATAAGAATTAGATATATTTTACTTGTCAAGTAGTTGCTTGGCTTTCATTTAAAAAAATAACTTTTACACAGATGAAATTTCTCTGCTTCACTTCCGGATCCGTAACATGTGCAGTATTTCTTTACGTGTCTGAACTTGAGTTCGTTAGAAGTAAAATATATAACTAAAAAAATCAATTATTTGCACTTCTTTTCTTATTTTCTTCAGATTCATTACACATGCAGATGGATTGAAGTGCAGTACATGATAAAGCTGGTTGATGGAGTTGCATGCTATTATCTGAAAGTTCATATTTTTACCTGATTCCCTTGGAATTTGCTGGATGCACAATTCAAGTGATTTCAGTCAAAACCCAAGGTTGAATGTTTAATGCATATTATAAATACATTTTATTTAATAATGCAGATTATTAAATAAGCATATATGTTACACAATTTATGGAAATAAAAGCTTTTTTTGTTACATTACTTTAAACTTTAGTAGAAAAACAAGATTTAAAAAGTAACTTCTAGTCAGTTTTAACTGTAGGTTCCATCCTGAAGCTACCTGAAAGCCCTGGAAGCAAGTCATCAGAGATAGCATGTGTTGGGTCAATTGGGTACTTTTATAATGATGGGGAAAAGTCACTGAGTGTTAGGTGTTCCTACAGATTGTCCTTTCCTCATCATACTGAAGTGGTTTTAGACATAGGAAGATTACAAAATAAGAGCTGAAAAGCTCAGGGAACTGGGCCACTGTGGTCTCAGGTAGTTGTTAATGAAATATTCTCATAGATTTGCTTCAGTAACTACTTTTTTTTTGTATTACGGAACGTACAGTTAAATACTAACTTCAAGGCATTTCACTAATGTTTCATCTTAGAACAGACAGACTTTCTCTGTCACTTTATTTCCCGCCACATAAACAGAGTAAACAGCTTGTAATCCTCCAGAATTGTCATAGGCTCTCCCCAAATAGCCAGGGTATCTCATCCAGTTCTTTTATAAGTATTAAAGAGTAAATACTTTGAAGATTAATTTAAAGACAAAAATGATAACTGTTTCATAACTTATTTATTTCAAGATTTGTATGAGTCCATGTGGCATTAAAAAGGAGCACTTTACTGAAATTTATATTAGGTATCTTCACTAATGGGTTGTGTAATATCCTTTCTAATTTTATTTGTAAGAGGGTAAATATTCTAGAGGATGGCTGCTTGGCCTTCATTATGATTTGAACTCACAGTATCACAAATGCACTTGTAAAATGATTGCTTGCAGAAGTGCAGTTGGCAGCTCGGACAGTGTACTCATCTGCACGTCTAAATAAAACAATGTTGTGTAGTAATATAGTAGTGTAGATGTCATCTGGATGCATCATTTCTTCTCTTTGTAAAGCGATGTCCATGTAAAGCTAAACAAGACAAGGTTTGCAAGTAATACCCTTTATTACACTAGCTAATATGGTGAAAAAATAGATGAGTGTACCGGTCCTTCTTTGGGTCGCTAAATGCATGCACTTTGGGGAAGCTTTTAAAAAGAAAACACTATCCTTGTGTGCATTTGTTGCGTATATATTCTTGTAAAGTACTACTATAGACGTATCGTTTACCTATGTAGTTGACATTTATAATTGTGTGTATTATAGCAGCCAAAACTCGCTTAAATGCAGTGCTTGGAATGTAGTACCTGGATAATGCTAAACAAAGACAATTGCCTCTCTATATATTTTTGTCAAAATAAAAGGAAATTAATAGCTACAACATAAAGACCTTATTTTCTGACCTTGAAGGTTTCTGCAAAACAAGCTGTGCACTTTAACTTATTTAAATGTCATTAGTTTGTGGCCTGCAATATTCAACAGTTTAAAGTTGCTAATTAGATTAATCATTACGAAAATGTATGTGAGAGGATGAATAGTTTTTATTAGCTTTTTATAATGTGGCAGCAGGTCAAAACAGAGATTATCTGAACTTCTAAAGTTTAATATGGTCATTTAATTAATTGTGTGGAATGCTGGCTAAAATGATAGACCTATACAATTAAAAAGCTACTGGTCTCCTGCACCAGCTTAAGATCTTTGTAAAATCTCAATTTTTTATACCCATTAGATACATTCTAAAAGTAGCCTGCATAGTTTGTCATGAATGCCAACCATTGTGCATTTTTGCCCAACAGCAGCATTTGGATCAGTGTATTTTCAGTAACCAGGAAATGAGTTCTGTTTTGGGAATAGCCACTAGGGAAGGTCAGAAGCAAGGTTACTGATAAGATGATGGGTGTCATTTTTTTACTGATTGGTTGAAGCACACCTGAAAAATTGATTTTTTGAGAACTATCACTTTCCAGCAATGCTATAGGTGCTTGCTGCTTTTGAACAAAAATATTTATTCAAAATTGCTGGATTAAAAAAGAACAACAACCATTGTTGTTCATTCTGCCATCTGTTTTTGCACTTACAAGAGTACCATTAGCATAATTAAATTAGCACTTTTTTCTTCCAGTCTTTCTTACATTGCCATGTACTCTAACTTATTTATACAATTTTAAGTGAGGGTACATTTTCTAGTTAAATCACAGAATTGAATGGATGATGTCTCTTGTTAAAATTCTATCTTAAAGCATTGTCTTCAAGTTGTAAACAACTTAGGGGATATAATAGTGTTTATTTTAAAATCATACAAACCTATTCATTTACAAGCTTTAAGATATCAGTGACAGTATTGGGGAGAAGACATCTAGCTAGAGCAGTAAGTGAATAATTTTGAAGAAGTATGCCTTGTCTTCAGTTGCCTGTCATTTTTAAAATTTTGCCTCGTGTTTATGCAATGGCAGTGCTCTGTTCTGTAGGTTTTGTCCCTATGTAGTTTAAATAACAATTTAAAATAAAATCTTAAACAGCAGCAGGGATGGCTAATAAAGGCTTGTAGAAGGGGCATTTTCACCACTGCTTGGACATGATACAATTCTCCACTTTTTTACACATTTCAAATCCAGAAATTGCAACAATCACTTCTCCCACTTCAGAATATCCCTTGAAGGAAACAACAATTGTTGAACTGCACATATGTAATTTTCAGCAAGAATTGAAGAAAATTATGCCTTTATCCAAATCTTAATTTTTAAGGAATCCTTGCCTGTCCAATGTCCGTAGGTCCAATGACTCTCACTCGCAAAGCAAGGAGTATGTGGTATAGGTGATGTGAAACAACAAGCAGCAGTTTGCCTATTTTAAAGCTCATGAAGGCTTCTCTAGCATGTAATGTTTTGTATGTGCGGACTGTGTGTACATGTATGAATTATTTTGCACAGGCCACCCAATTTATAATTAGGTATTTAATTTTTGCACCACTAAATTTCATTGGAAGCAGACTGGCAAATGTGACACTGGTCCATGTGGGCTTTCAGACAAATGTTTTAATAACTTTATTCAAATAATTAATTTATTTCTCCCTTTCCTGCTTCATCAGATCCATTCTGCTCCCTTTTCAGGCCACACTTTCTTTTTTCATTCTCCTCAGCTTTCTGTTCAACACCTTAATCTGAGAGCACATCTATACTAAACAAATGTTGAGACAGTCTAAGTACTAGAAATAATCTGTCCACAGCAGTATGGAGCTCTGAGACCTAGTAATTAGACCACATGTATTCTTCACTATACTGTGCAATATTTCCCCAGCCTTAATCTCCCTTCTTCAGAGTGTCCTGCTCCATTCATCTGCAGCTTCTGCCCTCAGCTGCCTGAGCACCTGGGGAAAGGAGCCTCTCTGTTCACCATACTGACAGGGTAAGCAGAGAGAGCCTATTCCTTATGGCCTGGACGATGGAATCCAGAAGAGGAAACCCAAGTGCTGCCAAAGACTATCTGGGGTTTATGAAAACTGGCAGCAAAAGATCTGTATAGCAGCTTGCCAAACACTTGATGCATTCATAGATTTTTCCTGTGCTGGAATCATCTTACTACGTGCTCTCCTGCATAGCTTGCTGCTCTTTGCACAGTTTTTGTTTCGATTATTTTTGCTTAAATGAAGAACGGATTTCTTGAAGGAGATTCTTTCATGTTGTTATGGGATTTAATAGAGTTGGGGTTCCTCTAGAATAGAGCTAGAGCAAATATAAATATAAATATAAATATAAATGCTAGAGCATTTATTCATAGTCACGTAGAATCATAGAATTGTTTAGGTTGGAAAAGATCTTTAAGATCATCGTGCTCAACCATTAACCTAACTCTGCCAAGGGTTTGACAGTGTTATGTATGTCACTTATGAGAATTCATTATTCTGTTGGGCTACTTGAGAAACCTGTAGAGGAAAAATTTTGCCATCATCCGTCCCTTCAGACTTAACCATGTTAAGCTGTGGTACATTTTGTGTAAAGGTAATTTGTTCTCAGTACGCATGTTACTAGTGTTTAAGACATTGACAACATATGAAACAATACCTGTCAGCTTTGGAGAAAACGTGGATAGTAATTTGGTCAGTGAGCAAGTGATGGTGAAGGAGTAATATCAGTATATATGTTAAAGCAGGGAATTCTAACTCTGTCTGGCAATATCTTCTTTGTCCTTCAGCAATTTTGCATTGCCTTATTCATCTGGCTAAAGTTTTTAAATGAAATACATATATTTCTATTTGTGTAGACATCAAAATACAGTACAGCTACTCACCTTAAACACTGAATATTTCAGGTACACAAAATGGGCTTAAATTTAAAGAGAAATTTCGCATCAAGATTGAAAATCTAGACCAAGATAATGAATCTTGATGCAAATCTTAATGTGAAATTTCTCTTTGAATTATGTCTGATAAATAGTACTCCTTGCAGAATTGTAATATCCAGTCTCTTGCATGCTCCCACAACTTACAGTGAGTCATTCTTGAGATTATTTATAGTGGGAGTTTCTTTTTTTATCCAGGCACTCAGTGTCTTGAAGCACAGAAATACTTAGCTGTTTTAGCAGCCTAAGATAGGCAAGTTTTGAAAATCTTGCTTCTAAACACCTTTCCTTGCAGTATGATGGCTACTTCTTCAAGGTTTGCTCTTTGAATGTTTTTCAAGCTCTTCTGTCATCTAGGTTTTTGCATTCTTATGAAGTCAATGCTAACGGTAGTGTTGATGTCTGACACTGTGTTGCACTTCGGGGTGGGAGTTGGTGATAAGTAGGAATAATAATGCTGCAAATCTATTGAGAAATGTTAGTGTCTAACCTTGATAGAATTGCAACAAAGCATAACAAGCAAACAAGTACACCCATTCTAGGTTCAGGTAATAAACATTGCAGCTGAAGGAGGGGGAAAAAAAGCGGGATTAGATGGGAAAGACCATTATTGCATCAAAATGATGCATCTGCGAGCTCCTTTCATGAGTGTTTTATGACTAGGCAAACACATTTTCATGTTGGCTTGTGCAGTAAATGTTTCTCCTTTATTACTTGATAGCCACTTAGAATTTAGCCTGATTTTTAACAGTGCTAACATACAGGACTAGGAAAATTTATTTGAATAAAATAAAGCTGTATTCTTCTAAACTGGAGTCATAATATTAATACTTAAAATACACAGCAACATGCTGGGAAAATGGGATAGTTATTTAGATATATTATAAAATGTATCCTACTACTTTGATGTGATTCACTACTATTTCACCAACCCAATTTAACAGTCTCCTGTGGAGAGGGAATAGTGCAATTAAAATTAGTAACAGAGATTTTCACATTCATATATCTAATTCAGGGATGGGTGATAATGAATTAAATACTTTTTCCATCTTTTGAAGTCAAATCAGTATTAAATGAATCTGAGCTGGAATTCATATTTAAAGAGTATGCCTGTGTGCAGTTACAGCATCTGGAGACATTTTCACATGACAAATAGGTGTTCCAGCTCAGGTTTGCATGTTAGTTATCTATTCACTACAGTTATCTTTTTTGCTTTGTTGGTTTTTTTCTATTAGATTCTTGAAAATTATGTGAATTTGTAACAGCGATTGCTAAAAAGTTAAATGGCTTTACAGTATGCCGTGCTCCCAAAAAGTAAGAACTTCCTGGGAAGTGAACTGCTGTCATTAAATTCGCCTTGGACAAAAATGAAGGAAGGTAGAGCAAAAGATTGATAGCCCTGGGAACAATAGTCTCTAGACACTTGTTAATCAGACATTGGAAAACCCAATGGATAATCCTCCAGAGTGAAGTGGCTAAATTTGTTTGTAGACGTTATGAATAAGAAACAGTTCTCAACTCATTACGAAGCAGCATAAAAAAATAACAAGGTTATGCTGTTGTCTATGTATGATATTACTCTGAAAACAAAAACCCAAAACACCAAACCTTGAGCCTCCTCCTGGTACACCCCATAATTAGACAAGGAAATTAGATATCACTTCTTACGCAAACAAGTCAGTGTAGAGAGAGTCACATTAACCCTTCACCTAACCACAGATTAAATAATTGTTGTGTATTAGTAGGGGTCTACTGGTAAGAAAATCTTCGATGGCTCCTGCTGCATCACCAAGCTAGCAATGTTATGTGCTCACTTTTGTTTCTCAATAAAAGCTTTTCAATAAGCAAATGAACAAACATGCCCCAGTGCTGACTGCACTTGGGCTTGCAGATGGTATGTAAATACTGAAAAATGTAAATTACCCATTCTTTAGAGACCTGACCAGTAATGGGGCTGATGAAGAACAGGAATCAAAACAACTGTGAGTTTAAGGTAGACTTTTTAGTGTGGTGTTACCATGTGTGGTGGGTTGGCCCTGGCTGGACACCAGGTGCCCACCAAAGCTGCTCTGTCACTCCTCCTCCTCAACAGGACGGAGAAAATATAACAAAAGGCTTATGGGTCAAAATAAGGGCGGGGAGAGATCACTCACCAGTTACTGTCATGGGCAAAACAGACTCGACTTGGGGAAAAATTAGTGTATTACCAATCAAATCAGAGTAGGACAATGATGAATAAAACCAAATCTTAACAGCAGTTTCCCTCACCCCTTCCTTCTTCCTGAGCTTACCTTTACTCCCAATTTTCTCTACCTCCTCACCCCCAGCATCACAGGAGGACAGGGAATGAGGGTTGCGGTCAGTTCATTGTTGTCTCTGACGCTACCTCCCCCTCAGGTGGAGGACTCCTCACACTCTTTGCCTGTTCCTGCACGGGGTCCCTCCCATGGGAGACAATCTTCTGGGAACTTCTCCAAAGTGAGCCTTCCCAAGGCCTTCCCCCCGCTCCTTAAATGTTATCACAGAACCCCTACCACCATTTGTGATGGTGGCCTTGGACAGCAGCAGGTCCATCTTGGAGCCAGCTGGCACTGGCTCTGTCAGATATGGGGGAAGCTTCTAGCAGCTTCTCACAGTAGCCACCCCTGTAGCCCTTCCAGCTATCAAAACCTTGCAATGCAAACCCGATTCATTATGTTTATTTTGGAGGCATTTTGCACTAGTTCCTGCATGTTTCTGATCACTTTGTGGCTGAACAGCAATGTCTTCCATGCATGTTAGCTTTATTACACGTATGAAGAAATCAACACTTCATAGGATAAATAATTTGTTGGGTTTTACTTTTAAAATATTAATTGTACATGTGTTACAGGCTTGATAATGTACATGCCTTCAAGTACCTTAAAGATGGAAGTTACTATTGTACCCTGTGTATTGATTGCTAACTTTTTTAAGGTTAAAAAATATTCCGGAATGTACTTATCTAAATGTGAGGAAAGGCTTATGTCTTGCCCAGATTAAAAAAACCAATCATAACAGTGGCTAATTTGTTAAATCTAAACTGATTATACGAATCTGAGTTCAAAGAGTATCTTACAATTTACTTTATAACTGTGCCTTGTGGTGTTACTGAATATTTTACTTATCAAACTGGTTTGCATACTTATATTTGCAGAAGAGAAGTGAGAACTGAGGTGTCTGTATGTTTCATTTAAGCACATTTAAGCATGCTATAGGATGTAAAAGTATAAGCGATAGAAAAGGGATTGCTGCAGTTCTGTGAAAACTTGCTGTGAGACAGTATGTTGCAAAGCTAGTATGTGAATTAGGCAGTGGAATGTTTCTTAGATTTTTCTGCTTTTAAAATGGAGGACCTCAGGTTTCGTGTGTTCCCATAACTCAGATTTGTTGTATAGCACCAAGGAAAATCAGATGGTTAAGATGCCACCAAAAAAAAGTAAGTTAATCAAAAGAAACAGCATGTTTTAAATGGTGTAATTGAGCCACCTAAGAAATGTGATGACATCCAGTCTCACATGCTTCCATGTACTGAAGTGGCACTGTGCGAGGCCTGAGCACTTTCTAACATCATTATTTCCCATTTACCTGCAATGTTGCTGTGAGGTTCTTAGAACTTTAAGTGTAGTAAGTTTTCTTTTCTTCATCCCTCTTTTCTTCCCATCACAAGGGTGACATATCATAGTGACCCTCCTTGTAGTAAAGAAAAATGGGCAAGTCTTTATGCAGCTTCTGTCAATGCCATCCTTTCAGACTGCTGGAAGAGGTCACCAAGATCAAATATAGACATCTCCCACTAGAGTGGAGCATGTGACCTTGAACTCTTTCCCAGCACCTGCCAACCCATCAATAGCCAGTTTTAGGATATAGCGAGGCTGAAGTTACTGCAAGCCTTGCGTTGAAGGAGAGCTTTGAGCAAATGAGTGAACATTTATGTCAGCTGTAAAAGGCTTTGAATCCAATTATACTTCTATGGTTTGCAGTTGTACTGTTTGAGTCTAAGTGAAACTTGGTTCTGTGTGTCTTTTGTGAGAGAGCTGCTGGATCTGATTGTTCAGGTCTTGTATGGTTTGGCTTGTATAGTTTGTTTCTGCCTGTGCACCAGAAACAAGGGGTTTCCTACTGCATTTTGACCATTCTGTAGCCTTGCACAAAGCGGGAGGAAAGGTTTTGCCCTAAATACCTGCGGTCATTTATCTTGCTCACTGATCTACAACCTCGCTTTTGGTTCTGTTAAAAGCACTGTTATTTAAAATGTCTGTTTCTTCCTATGCATGTGTTCACGTCAGCCAGCCAGCCACAAGGCCCTTTCAATTGCATTCATGTGAGCAGCAATGTACAGAAGTGGTGCAGGAATGAGACAAAGTTTGCAGTGTGGTTCAGTAATTCATTAATTTAAGGCAGTCAATTTATTGTCTAATTTGCTTACTTCAACTATTTTCTTATCCAAGGTATTTTCCTTGTATTGCAATTTACTGACAGCTATGTCAATTTTTACATGTCTGTATTCCAGCATAAGAATTTTTGTAAAGCACAATTGCATTGCGTAAACAATAATACTTATGGCAGTCCATTTGCCTGAATACGTTGCAGTCCATTAAAAAAAGACTATTTAAAAATGTTACTTTCCCTGTATTTCCTACCTTTTGATTGTCATTGTTTACTCTGTTATAAAGTGGTTTGTTGACACCAAATATTTTAATAATTCCTTTCCAAGTCCTTGTGCCTATGCCTTTGAGATGCTGCTATAGTAATTAAACTGTCTTTTAGCTGAAATGCTTGTGAAGCGTCCAGTTCTGTGCCTGGCAGCTGGTGATGCATTATAGAGACATTGAGCTAATCGATTAAAACCGCAGAGACATGGGAGTTGTCTGACAGCACTGTACTAGGATGAAATTAGTTGGAATTGCATGGTGAAATTAAGGGGAATGCAGGTGATTGCAGCTCTTCTGGGAGAATCCTGGGTGAGAGGGACACTGTGCACTGATCCCTGTGTAATTAGGACAGCCATGTTTTAACAGTATTTCTAAAGTATTAAAATGGACTGGGTAAATCAGTAGGGTTGTTTCCAGTGAACTTGGCATCCATCCACTGTGACTCAAATAACATGAAATTTTTCGGCTGCTAGGAAATGTGAAATTGAACTAATTGTCTTCTAACTAGTGTGCTCGTGTGTAGTCTGTAGCAGGTCAGAGGAACGAGTACTGTATACTTTCAGGCCTAGCACTGGAACTTAGACATGGTGCTATACTTGCAGGTTAAATTACACTGAGTTTATGGTAGAATATTTATTAGAATAACGACAATGCAAGTATGAGCACAGATTGAATCACAGTCCATAAAGGCAGCTTGGATATACTAGTTTGTAAAGCTATCTGCGGAGTCTGCTTTGAAATAATCCAAATGATACTCAAACAGGGACTCCTAATTCTAAACAGTCTAAGTAGAGACATTCCTTTTCACTTGGAACTTGCTCAGTGAAAATGCTAAGGAACCCTTAAAATTAATTTCCAGAAAAATAATGGTTAGCTTTTCTAGTTAAATTAGTCAAACTTCCACTCTGTTTCATATTACTCTGATAATTGTTCTAAGCAGTGCTGGGTGTAAAGGAATCCACTTTCAACTATAATTGTACATCTTCATTTAAATTTGGCAATACTGTTTGGCTAAACACTTCAGCAGAGTGGGTAGCTGTGGAATACCAAAAAAACCCCTCATAAGTGACAAAAGACCCATTAGATTAATGGAAGAGACCTCCTTCTGTCTTCTGGAGGTGTAGAAGGCACTGATGACTGTCCTCTGAGGCCTCGTGGAGACCATACTGCACTCCTGGCTCTAGCACTGGTATCCTGCAAAGGCTTCTCCCCTGGAGCAATGGCAACTTCTCTCTCTTCCTTCCTATTCTGTGGCCCCACTCCCCCAGAGCTGCGCGCAGCAGAGGGTGGTGCCCTCTCCAGAAGTTAAGAGCTTCTGGGAAATTCCTCTCCTATCACTCTGATCTGTGAGTTAGTGGCCGTAGTATTTGCCTTGTGCTTGTCTTGCATTCAGCCTAAGTAGTCAGGCCAAATGACTACTGAACTCACAGTTTCCTCTTGTAATTAATTGCGTACTGAACTGGTACCACAGATTGATAAAACACAGTGGCTTTTTAGAAGCTATTTTTAAAATTTTGTTTTGAAATAAATTTGTTTATGAGTTCTTTCTCACGGTGTCTTACCTTTAAGCTTCCATATTTAACATATCTTACTTTCTTTTCCATTTAAATTCAAGCAGTCAAGTTGTGTATTTTGGAAAGAGTTGCAGCCATGCAATACTCCGTTTCACTCTAACAAATATGAGTTCTCAGTCCTGCTGCGTTGAGCATTTGCTTTTTGTTGTGGTTTTGGCCTGAGGTTGTCAGGGGGGTGGGGTGGTGGTGTGAGTGTATGGGGTTTTTTGTAGTTATTTAAAATTTCCTATATTGAAGAATAAACAGAGAGGGCATTTATTACAAGGTACCTACCTTACATTGCCTGTGATATAAAGATATGTTTTATTTTTACAGCTATATAGAGCACATCTGTTTTAAAAGCAAAACCTACAGCATATTTAGAGGAACATTTATGTAAACAATGGGAATATACAGACTGAACTTCTCAATTTCTTTTTCCCTTTTAATCTCCATCTTCTGCTGTACATGTATGCACAGAGCACACCTCTTCATTCTCCCGTCACAATGAAATAACAATTTCATTCACCCTGAGTATATCTTTTGTCTTCTGTGATGAGAAGTACCAGTAACTGGAATAGTAATTTGGCACTGGAAGGAGAATTCAGTATCATCAAACGATATGTAATACATTTTTATTAAGCTTTATCTGCAATACAGTAATACTCCAACACCCCCTTTATCTACCAAAATTTCTATGTCTACAAAATAAACTACCAAAGAAAACCATTGGATTATTTTTGCAAATCAACCATTTGTAAAACTATTCTTTCTTCACTTGAACATTTGTCTGTAAACGAAGAGTGACAAGTAAGTTACTAATAAAAACCATTGTGGAGTAGTATTTCTGATTATTCTTAATAAGCCCAGTTATAAATTTCAAGAAGTTACATTTTGAAATGTTTAAAACCTAAAGACTCTCTTAAAAGGTTGTGGCGGGTTAACCTTGGGTGAGCACCAGGTGCCTACCGAGCTGCTCTATCACCCCTCCCATCTCCACTCCCTCCTCAGCAGAGAAGAAAGGGAAGGAAAATAAGATGGAAAAAAAACACCTTGTGGGTAAAACACAGTTTAGTGATAACAGGAGCAAAACTNGCCTTGGTGCTGTGCGAGCACTGCTCAGCAGTACTCACAACATGGGTGTGTTATCAACACCCTTCTAGCTCCCAGCGCAAAACCCATGAGGGCTGCTGTGGGGAAAATCAGCTCAGCCAGACCCACTACAAAGGTGCAAGAGTTAAAGAGAAGTCTTTTGAAAAATGTGTGACTGGAGACTGCTGGCCAATTTTGACTTAGAAAACTTAGCACAGCTCTAATAATGAAGTTATAACTAGTGCCTGTAGACTTAATTTTGATATTTATCTTTTCAGATTTAGTGAGATTTTGATTTTTCTTTCGTCATCAGATTAATTTTATTTGGCATCCTTGTTCTTGTGCATTTTTCAAATATCAACACTACATGGCTTGAGGGATCTGTTCTTTATCTTCTACTGTTGAAAAACCACTGGGAAACTTTCTTAAAAGGTACTACTAGAAGAACATGCTTAAATATTTCTGTGTGGAAAGCCAAACAGGTGAAAAAACAGTAGGAATCTGTTTTGGATGAGATCCTTATCTGTGATCTTGCCAAAAGCAGAAAGCTGACTTCCGTCAGCTGATTGTCCAGGTTTTCAGCTCCTGTAGGCATTATGGTGAAGAAAACCCTGTATTTCAATAAATCATCTGGAAATGACAGGGAATAGAATGTGCCCCAGATTTATTTTTTTTTTGCAATGATTATCTCATCATTATTTAATTCTTTATTTTCCTAGTAACAAATTTTGAATGCAAAACATTTTTTAAATGCTTTTGGAAACGTGGTAGTTTAACAGAAGCTGGTAGAGGCCTAATCAAAACAAGACTCTAAGACTTTAACAAGGAAACCTGAAAAATATCACTCGAACTAGAAAAGTCTGAGATGTACTGAAAAAATTCATTAAAGACTTAACTGTAAATAACCCCACCAGCAAATGATCAGTGACCTCTACAGCCAGCACATTCCAGCCTTTGAATTAACAGTTCACCAGCTTCAGCTCATGTGCAAAACTGAGGTGTGTAGCCTTCTCTGAAGCAGCTCTGTCAGTGGTCCCCTTCTCCACAGCCAGGCTACTTCTTCTGGAGTTGGATTCTGTTGTTCATTGAGCTTTCCAGGATGCTTTTAAGTCATGTACGTAAACGTGATCCCAGACGGTTGTGGTTTATGGCAGAGCATTTGGAGGCTTCTGTGTGGTGTGTGCCAAGTCACATCTCACACCTGCCAAACAGCACCTGGAAGATGTGCCAGGATGAGATGCTTTGCTTTTGCCTTTGTTTCATTTTCCTCTGCATATCCACTTGCAAACTTCTTTGGTTAAGTTCTATGCTGCAGGGCAGGCTGATTTCACACAAGCTGAGGTGCATGCTATGAAAATAAGATAGATGTTCACTTTGTTCTCCACACCATGGAACAACAGCTATCACAGTTGCTGAACACTTTTTCCTTTTTGAAATAGACTGAATTTGCTTGTATTGACCATTTTCTGAATTTAATTCCAGGCATGTTCAATTGTTATTATTTTTAGTTACCTTCATGTTCAGGGAAGTGACAGATAATAGACACTATGTTTCCAAATAAATAAAAGTTGGTGAGGCTTTTTGAGGCAGGATGCATTTCTGGTTGTACTTTCTCATTGCTGCCATCCTTTTCCTCTGTTATCTTCTATCCAAATAGTACCAAAGTTAGACCTGTATGTACTTTTTTCTAGGCAGAGTTTGCAGTGCAAAAGGAAATCCAAATTCTAGGTATGTCTCACCAGGGAAGAAAGCTTTTAAAGTTTTCATTGCAAGATAAGGACATGCGTCCAAAAGGGCTTTATAGCTGAAGGAGTATCAGTTCCCAGTGGCTTGTAGGCATTTTCAACAAAAGCAGTTGTCTCCTCGTCAGTAGAGTGAGTGACTGACTGTGTCAGACTTCCCTCTGGAATCAATTCATGTTCCTCTGTACCATTATAGCATGAATGTGAGGTTCTCCAGCAAAAGCTAATTAGGATACTTAGGTGTTCCTTAGAATCATAATTTTCTTTCATCTTAATTTTCTAGCAGTGACTTTTAGGCTCAGCTTTTACAACCTTCTGACTATGTCTGTAGGACTATGAAAATGAAAGAGACTATTATTAAGGTGTCAGCCATTGTCACCTTAGCATGATTGCAGATCCATTGAGAAATGAAGTAAATACAGCAAGAAAATTGCAATGAAAATACACTTTCTATTTCTGCCAGAACATCAGTAATGCTTCCTTTGATGCCAAATAATATCTAAGCATAGATTACATTCTGAACTAAGGGATGGAGATAAGCCTGTAAATTTTGTTGGCTAACTGTGTAAAAATAACGATATAACAATAGAACGTTGCCTTAAAGGAAACTGCAACCAAATATGCAACTCTTTATTTAGAGGGTGGCTATATTAATAGATAAATTATTGTGCTAAGTATATCAGTAGTGCAGGTTAAAAGACAAAAATTGTGCAACAGAAACTCTCTATTTGAAAAATTTCATTTATCACTTTCTCATAAGAACATGGTAGATTTTTTTTTTTAATAAAAACTAATCCTGATAGGTGAAGTAATAAGTTTGCTAGCAGTACATCTTGAAGAAACATTTTTAGTCAAATAAAATTTGCAGCTGCCAATGCCAGGCACCAGTCTCACTTGGTTTAGCCATATTACCAAACATTGCTGTGGGAGAGTATGCATTTGTAGTCTTTAGTTTCTCATTGTTTTTTCACCTTGAAGCAATTCCTGTAGGCTTATAGATAGAGAAGCATTTATTTTGAAACATTACATGAAATGATTTGCCCTTCCAACATGCCTGAGCTCAAGATGTTATTACAAAGGCCAAAAGGGTTTGTCTATATGGACCTAATCAATTAAAAATGAAAGTTAGAAAGGTTAGGTAGTAATTTATTGGAAGATATAAAAATACAAAACCAGACTCTATTCAGTGATGTTTTACTTTTTTTCTCCTGTCTGAAGCATTATGAAATTAAATTTGAATTAATAAAAATAAAATAGAAAAGACAAATCACACAAGAGATTAGCCTGATATCTTTCTAACCAGGTAACTGACTTTTTTTGAGGGGGAAAAAACTGCTAACTATTAACAGTCTTTCTGGAGTTTGATTTGCTACAATGCTTTATCAGAAGTTATTTATTCAGCCAGAAAGTATAGATGTCAGCGTAAGAATTGCTAGTTTGTTGAGTAGGTAAGAAACTAATCTCAGTGAGATGGCAGCAGAAGGAAGCTTTCTAATAGGAAGGATGATTTTGAGCAACTTCTCAAGATCTCAAAAAAGCTGACCGGTAACACAAAACGAAGAGAAAGAAGCAGTCGGGGCTGAGTAATTTTGAGGACTAGCATAACAGAAATGGAATGAAGTTGTATAGTAGTAAGTGCAAAATAATGCGCCTGGGGACTAATGGCACTAAATCCTCTTAAAGCAAGGAATTCCAGCAGATAGGAATGACTGAAATAGAGAAATTGATCCTAAAGAGCCTAAAAGGCACCAAATGTGAAAAAGTCAAATGTAAAGTATTCTGACTTGGGTCTTGTATTGGCAAGCTTGGTGCAAGCATATACACTGTTTGTGTGCAGTGCAGGAGAGAATTAGGACTTGGAAATGTTTTACTGGGGCTTGTAGGGTTCTGGTGTGGAGGTACTCCATTGTTCCCAAAACTGAGTTGCTCTTGTTGGGCTGTGTACAGAGACTTCTGTGATGGGGAAAGGGGAGTTCAAAGTGTGAAAGATGCAGATAAATGCTTTGAGAATCATCAGGAGAATGGCTTTTTTATCTGGGGATGAGGAGGATGCAAGATCTTGAAATTTGAATAAATTTGGATGGACGTTAAATATAAGTAGCAAAAGGAAGGCTAGGAGGTGATATATTTGCCCTTCATGGGGTGCCTAGAATGCCAGGGACCCAGGAAAACATTTTAATTTGGAGGATCATGTAGTTCCAAGGAGAGTTTGGTATTAACTGGCCACAAATAAATTTAAACTGGAAATGTAATTGAAGACATTCAGCTGCTGAAGTAATCAGGACCTGAAAGAGCTGCAGCAAAAGGGACAAAACGCTGTCATTTTTAGAAGGCAATCAATATGCTTACGAAAAGATGTGTGGTGATTTGTGCAAATAGATTGCCAAACTCAGTCAACAAGGAAGTCCTTCCTACTCTTTATCTCTTGATTCCTAAGACATTTAACTAATAAAGTGAAAAAAAATAATTGACCACTCATGATACTTTTTCAAACACATAAGGAAGTCCAGGTTCCCACCACACTCCTTCCTGAATTCCCCTATTTCTATACGAGTAAAGTGCAAAGCAGTTTCTAGAAATGTTATCTCTTTGTGTCTTGTAACATGCAGCAACTTTGTGATATGAATTAGTGTAATCTACAGGGTAAGTGGAGAACCTCCAATCACATCCTGCGTTGAAGTGCAGGCTGGACTGGAACTCCAAAGCCAGAGGGAGAGTGCATCGCTTCTGTTCTTAATTTGCTAGACATCCTAGCCTTCTGTTTTATACTCTAAAAGAATCTTGACTTCTGTTTAGATAACAGGTGAGGATGCTGTAGGAGAGAAGCATTATTATGATACGTTAGCTTAGATGCAGCCACTACATGCACTGAAGTTTTTAAATATAGTCCCTTAGCCATGGTAGTACATGTCTAGGAACAGCATGCCTACAGAATGAAAGACCTCAATTTTTTCAGACTTGTTATGTTTGTCAATGTGGATTTTAAAAGTTTGTCGAGCATGGAGTGGTTCAGGTGAGAAAAAATATAAATTATCAATATGGTAATAACACACTGATTATTTTAATTGTATATAATCTTATTATTACTTCCTCTGTTGTTATATACTTCTTGTTACTACTAGTTACCTGTATATTTAAACTAATGAAGGAGGCAACACACTATTCACTGCTTTCTTATGCCGGAGATATTTTAACTTTCTGTGCAGGTACTAGCTGTCAATCAACGCTAATCAAACTGGCACACTTAACATAATACATCATAAAATTTCACAGAAATGTCAACCTGTAATTCTGTCAATCTGGTTAAAGGAAATGGTCTAAAAACAATATTGTCATTTTGTAATAACACAGGGAAGCAGACTTTTAGAATAATATTTTTACTGTCTGCTATAAATATGTTGTGTACAGGTTTCAAGAGGAGCAGTAGTTTCCTTTAGGACTGATCAAATTTCCAGAGTTTTGAATCTTTATTTTTCACTTTTCTCACTATTAGGTATTTTCAGTGTATCCTGAAGAGGAATGGGGTGTTGTGGTTCTCCCTGTGACACTGGAGATGTCCAGGAGGACTAGAGAAGGGAAGGCACGAGTTTCTTCTCTCCATGTGTCACTGCAAGGGAACATTTTCTTATGGAATTGACCAAGGTTACTTGGACAGTAACAACTGGGAAAGAAGGTTCCCAGATCAGCTAGCAGCTATGTTTTTATCACTTACATGCTAACAGTAGAAGAAGCTCGTAGCAAAAAAACCCCAGATATTGCACAATTCTAATTTATACACATGGGAACACAAAAATGCAGTGTGGCTCTTTGCACGGTACAACACAGAAATGCCGGCAGGAAATATAAGGCTTCAAAATCCAGTATCTCTCTCCTTAGGAGCAGAACTTTGCAGTTTTTTGGTAAAAATGCAAACCCTTATCTGACAAGGTTAAATCTGTTGACAATAGCTTGCTTTTCAAAGTTGCCTTTGGCAAAACTCTTACACATAATTGAATACTATGGAGTTGTCAGCAAGACACGTTTTAATAACAGTAAATGGATATATCAAAATGCACAAGTAACCCTATTAAAATGAATGAGGTTTCTCATGAAGTAAAATATTAATTGGGCCAAACAGGCCTTATAGAAGTCTGTGTGGGCACAGCTTGTCCAAGAATGTTCTGTGATGATCTTTATTTGCCTGCAGTAATTGATCGTAAGATATTTCATGTGCTGAGGAAAGAATGTCTTTGGAAGCACCAGGCAGATTTTTCTTTCCTTCTAGAAGTTGATTTTCTTTAAAATACAGAGCATTATATAACAAATAACATAGATTAGGTGGTCTTTGTCAGGTGATGACATGTATTTTTGTAAACAAGAGGAAGTTTATATGAGATGGTTGTTTAATGATCAAGAATCTTACACTGTAGATTCTACACAGAAGGTAGAGGAGAAAGGATGATAAATGAATCTGAGACATCTGTAAATGAAACATAGTTAGGTCTTGGTGCAGATAATAATAAAGACAATGAAAGCTGGTGAGGAAAGAGTACGGTCTTTAGAAAAGGCAGTATTAACAATTAGATGCCAATAAAAAAAAGGGTAAAAGCAGAAGTAAGCAGTTAAGTACTAATCATCATGCCTGGGTATACCATCCATGGGAATGCATGACACTAAACAGTGATTGTTGGAAGAGAAGAGAAGCAGGATGAAAACTGAATTCACTTCAGTTTAATATGTGAAAATCTGTGATTCTTTAGCAAGGCAGCACACAGAGTCTGAGCCAGTGACTTCTCATGGCAGACAGACAGACAGGTCTAATTTGAAAAAAAAAAAATCAGGCAAAGGACTTAGAGCAATACAATACTTTGAAGGTGAAGTTTACAAATCATATCTGGAGGGAAAAGGCAGTAGTATTTCAAGCTTACTTTAGTTGAAAGCATAAATGGATTTGTTAGATAACATTATGCAGGGAACAGACTGCTTGAGAAAATACTAGCTAAGTTCAGGAGCTGTTAACCAGGAGATTTAACAGAGTGGTCTTGCAACACAAGTTTGCCTCTGAATACAGAGTAAGAGCTTGGAAGTGAGGGTACAGTCACTACAGACATGAAAACAGTGAGAGACCCCCTTCCAGCCTCATGAACTGTCCTTACTGTAATACCTAGTGGCAGTAGAAGATGCTGCCGTAGACATAACTACTCAGAAGCTGTGTACAGCAACCTCCCTCACACCTTCATAAACCCATCAGCCAAAAGGGGAAAGAACCATTTTCTTTTCCCAATATCTAAGTGTGGTAAGGTGAATGAACAAGAGAATTGTTGGTGCACAAGTGTCCAAGTTGTTCCCAACTTTAAGTCTCCCTGTTTTCTTTCCCCTGAAGGAGGGGGAGTGTGTGATTGCTCCAGACTCGTTGCACTAGCCCTCAACCAAGAGAAAGAAGTGATGCTTTGAGTGTCTAGCAAGATGCCACACAAAAAGGACTATATGGTAGTGCAGAGGGAGAATACTTAAAGTATAATGCTAGTTTCCTTCTTCCAATAAAATGCCTGCCTCAAAGCTATGAAAAAGCTGTTTTCTATTACTGTTTACTGCTGTCACACCACAGTGTTGGGAGTTGACTTCTTTTGAAACAGCAAAAGAAAGTTGGAAAGAAATCTCCGAGTTAACACGCCTCAAGACTTTCCATCTGATAAGCCTGAGAAGTGACCTGAGAGAAAGGAGCCCTTTGCCAGATCCCAAACCACAGTGAGGCTGAGCTGACAAACTGCTGAAGTACAGGTCAGTCTAGTGATTTATGCAATGTGTAGTGAAGTGGAAAATATTTATAAATCACTTGCCTCCTCTCAGAAAGGATATAGGAATAACAATGACATCACTCTTAAAATGTGGGAAGAGCATTTGAGTGCAAACATGAATGTGTTGCAAAGAGGCATGTTTTTAAATCAAAACATTCACAAACCAAGAGAAAACATGGAGTACTTATATAAAGAGGCTTTCTGTAAAGCAATGAACCTGCAACAGTCTCTATCATTAAAAAAGAAAAATTGTTTCCTTGCAACTGTAAACAACGATTTTAAGTAGCGCGTTTATTCTATGTTATTGTGGATGTGGTAACGCTGACTGGTATGGAGTTGTGTGGAAGTCATTCAGAGTAGGAAAAGCTTAGCACAAGAACTAGAAATCCCTCCCCCAGCTTCCAATCTATTCCTATAGGAGAAATGACAATTGCTGAGCCCCAGACTTTCTGAGGCAGAAATATGTCAGGAGTGTAGATGAGAGCACAGAGCTATTGGAATTTGTCTAAGGGGTTTGGGTTTTCAAATGTGAAGAAAAAGATAACACTAAGAGGTGAATTTGTTGAAGCTGAGAGGTGGAGGAGGTAACCTGAATATGCATAGGGAATACTTTTTTTTTTTGGCAATCTGTATCCAATTACTATACTCCAAAAGAGTTTCAAACTGTTAAGCCAGAAATCTGCAGGGTTGTTACCCAGTTGGGAATTGGTGGGAGTTGTCAGTTCTCAGGATTATGATTTGTAAAGAAATTTTGGATGAATTAGATTTTGTTTTTATACTGAAGGTCCTTGTAGCAGAACTGAAGGTGGCAAAGAAATCACTTTTAACAATTTGATGCCAATGTTAGTTGGCCAATGCAGGAGACATGTTTCAGGCCTTTATAACCACACCTAACCTCCTGCAGCTGAGTCACATCTGCTGAAGTGAAACCCTGAGAAGGCATAGGAAGAGGAGGACAGGGTTCCACTGAAAGCATCGTTGGGAAGGTAGCAGTTGTTCTATCTCCAGCTTCGGAAAAGAGCCCGTTTAGATGAGCAGCATACCAGGGCATGTTGCTGGTCCAGTCAAATATCGTGCTGTTAATGAGGCATAACAGATAAGTAAAGGAGGAATGTTATTTTCCCCTGTGCAGATGAGATTGTCTGTATGGTAACAAGCACTAAGGTATTTCTCCTGCTAAAAGTAGTATTGGCAATGTAGTATTGCCTCCTGGCAAATGGTGAGCCTAACAGGCAACCATTACTATGTCATTCATTAAATCATGTTTTCGTGAGTTCCTGTTTCAGCTTGGGATATATCCAAGAAATTTTACAAGGGAAAGTGACTTTGAAACCTTATTTCAGTTTATAGGAAGATTGAGAAAGAAAGTAAAAACTATACTTAGAAAATATAGGCTGTGAAAAAAATAACTGTAGCTTTTAGGGAATGTTGTTTGATAAAGTTGATGTAAGGTTAACACAGAAATAAAAGACTGTACTTTGTGAAACACCTTATGCCCAAAACACACATGATTCTTCACTATGGTAAATATATAGAACAGATTTACACCTAAAATGTCCTCAAAGGGCCACAATTAACTGCATTTTCTGTCATCTGAGCTTACTGTTCTGTTGTTTTTTTTTAAACCTCAGTTGTAACCTCTCCCACCCTGGAAAAGGAGAATAAAACCTCTTCAGAGGCTTCGAAAAATGTGTATGGCTTATTTGACCAAGCCAGATAAAAAGACAAAATTGGAAAAGGAAAGTTTATTAAATGGCAAATAGATTACCTTTCCTCTGAAAACTGCTGGAAAACACACTAGTTATTAATATAATCTGAGCTACCCTTCCCACTCTGCTCCCCATCATTGCTGGGAAGCCACCACTTTTCTATTTTCCTATTAGTAAAAAAATATTGGTGAGAAGTAATAGCCTTCAAAGAGAAAGGCGAAACCCTTTGCTTTTCCTACCATACACATTGTGCTCACCAGTCACTGCCTGTTGGGTCCCAGTAGACTGCGTGTCATTAAACTTTGGTTCACCATTAAGGTTTTTTAGCAGGAAAACAAAAAGGAAGAAGGAGTAGAGAGATTAAATGACACTTAAAAAAATTACAGTGAGAAATATAACTCTCGAAAAGGTGCATATAAATGTTTGAATAAAATGACGTGTAGCCTGGCAAGTAATCTGGCACTCTGCTCCTTCTTTGTCATGATCAGTACAGTTACAAAGGTAGATAATTTTTAAGCTTTGGTGGGAACCATATGTTAGGAGTTTTTGAGTTAAAGAAAGAGAGAAGTCATGCTCACCTCTAGGGAAGAAGAAGAAGGCAGGTCAGGAAGAATTTACACAGCCAAGAAACAACTGTATAAGAATGGAACATCAATCACAAACTACTTCAATTATTTTGTCATTGAATGGAATAAGAAGATACGAAGGAGTAGAAAGATGACACATTTCTTAAGCAAGATTGGAATGGGTTTAGACACAAGATCAACATGAAATATTGGGTGTCTATTTTCCATCAGAACAAAATCCGTTTCAAGAAATTACACGCTAAAAATGTTTAATGTAACTGGTATGACCATAATGAATTCCAACTCTTATCTCTCTCATTAAGGGAGGACTGATATTTTAATTGATTAATTAGTTGTTGTTATGATTGTTATTAATTGTAATAATTATAGCTCAGATTTTGTGAGCTACTTTGCACTCCTGGGCCTCTGCAATTGCAGAGGTCCCACTCTGTTTTAGATGGCTTGTGCGTAGGTGCAGGAGGCATCCTACAGGTAGGGAGGAGTGCAGAGACTAGAATCAATACAACACAGCACTACAAACCCCACCGTAGCATTGTGGTAGATTATTCTAATGAACTCTAAAATACAACAGAAGCAAACAGATCCCTTCTTGTCTCTTCAAAATACAAACTCTCTGGCTGTGCTCATCATATATCCTAGGCCCAGGGGCAGGAAGAGTAGCATGTTTGGATGTGGATTCCAATTGCTGTATGAGATTTTTCAAATGTTTGCTGTATATTTACTCTTACTACTGACAGACCGTTCATGAGTGATATGGACAACAGCTGACTCATAGCTAAAGGATAGGTGAAAGTATTTGTATGTGGTTTTTCAGGGGAAAAATTAAAAAGAGAGCAGGGAAAACATAGCCTTTACCTGATCAAATACAATAACAGACTTTGGCTACCAGATGGGAACATATGTACACACCATGTTATAAATTAGAGTACTTATAAACTAGCAGATTCTGTATTGGAGGGTTTTTCTGTATGAAATAGACATCTTAAACATATAAGAAATGGCAGCTTAAACAGTAGTAGCCATTAATCATGGTAGATCATCAAACTTTGGCCACCTATCTAATATAACATTAAAAACTGGAATAGTTTTGTAAATCAAGATTAACAAATCAAGCTTTCTCTTGAGAACACTCAAGTTTTACCTTCGGCACACCATGATGCTGATACATCAAACTTCAATGTTGCTAGTGTATTAAATGCTAGTGATAAAATTCTTAATTGCCATTATGAGGAACCTGTGACTTAACATTTATATGCTGCCCACTAACAGACATCCAAAATTTATTGTTTTTTCAGACATTCTAAGATCTGTCTTAACAGGAAAACAGTCCATTTTTTTTCCATCATCTACCTAGGTGAGGGCCAGAAATTACATAGATGAGGGCCAAAAATGCATGCTATCTGACAGGATAAAAGCATTGTATCTCAAAGCTAGAAATTACAGCTGAGAAGAAAATGCAGCTTTCTAGAAGAATGCAAAGTACCACTGAAAAGTCTTGGAAAGTTGGACTTCAAAGATATTCTGTTTTTACAAATTGAAAGTTACTCTAGTAGCCTTCAGATAAGTTTAAATGTTTTTCTGGGAGGGGTTCTTTCTCTGAGGTTTGTGTGTTGCACGTGCTGAGATTTTATAGTGTAACGGGTATGCAAAACGGTTCCTATAAAATGTTTTAAAGCTCTCTAAGAAACTAATATATTTTAAAAATAGTATTTCTGTTAAATGTGTCATATAAAGAATACATTTAAAAATGCCATTTCTGTATAATGCATCTACCCAAACTTCTGCCAATAATATTGTATATGCCACAGCATACACCAACACATATGGCGCTATCAGACTTACACCATTATTCTCATATGTCTCTCAGCAATTGAAATGAATAGTGATTTATTTCCTTGAGTTGAGTGGAGGAGAATTATGTGCACAGAGATAAATAAAGCCATCTCAGCCACTGAGTCCTGGTTGTAAGCAGCTCTTCCTTTCAATGTTGGAAACTGCAAACGTAGAATGACCAGTAACTTAACAAAAAATAGGAAACCCACGTGTTATTACAACTAGACTCTAGAATGAAAAAAAAAAAAAAGTCCATGGGTGATATATATGAATATTCTAGGGAAATGCTAGAAGTATTGCAATATTCTGATTTTTCCTCTTAACATCAGGAGCTTAACCTTTCAAGGTAAGCAGCCCATAGCATGCTTCTCACTTAGAGTTCTGAAGTTCTCAGATACAGTAGCAAATTGCACAGGGGATCTAGAACACAATATATTTGAAACGGAGTATTTTACCCTCAGCAGCTAGATGCTAGTGACTGAACATGGACAGTTTGCAAAGTGAGGGAACCACCACCTCATTGTTTATGGTAAGTTCTTGTTTTCAGAATATCCATGTCCAATAATGAGCGCTGGCAACTACCTTCTATAAGAAAGGAGAAATGTCATTCCAGAGAACAAGGTGTCAGCCCAAACATAGACTGGCCAAAGCTGAACGTTAGAAATAGAAGAGCTGCTGGAAGGTACTACTGATATAAGGGTAGCTGTTGTTTTCTTTGTGAGAATGCTGGTGATTGATTCTTTTTAAGCATTTCCCAAAACAAGATACTTGTCCACTTTATTTTATTAAGTATTGCCTTCTGAACTTGCAGATTACTTTCCCTGAGTATTCCTTGTGCAACAGCTCAACAAAAGGAACTTTTGTGAGACAGATAGAACAGAATTAAATCTAGCCGTCATCATAATTATGGAGTTCTAAATTACTGTTGGTCTTTACATGCCTTGTAATAGGTAAATTAACCTTTGTTGTGTTTGCTGTAGGATTTTGTTAATATTATTTTATATTCTACAAAAAAAAAAAAACAATAAAAGACAAGGTGGAAAGTCATGAGAGCGTGGGCAGGTTTATTAGATTGTAAGGTGGTGAGATCTCCTGGGGTCTGATCCTGCACTCAGTGCAAAGGGCCAAACCTCTAAGCTTATCTGCTTATCATCATCTGCTGTTAAAGTGAAAGAAATTTAAAGAATGCCTTTTCAGGTATGTTTAAAAACATTGAGGTATTTTGAGGATCACATCCACATCCTCTTGAGTGTTTTCAAATTCAAATTCTGCATTGGAGTCAGGTAAGGCTGCTACATGTGTATGTTGCCTTAAAAGGAAGCCTCAGCAATGTAAGAGAGTATCCTGGTAATTCAGTGGGTGTCTGTCCATCATGAAGAGAAGTTTTAGCAGATGTAGTTGTAATACCAGATTTTGAGGAAGTACTCCTGTTAGCTCTAGGAAAACATATTTTGTGATCAGTGAAGCTCTACTGCATACTCTGTATGATCAGAGTTTTTATTTAAAAAAAAACAACAAACAAAACAACAACAACAATAACAAAAAGGCAGTAGAGGAGCTTCAGTGCAGGCAGGAGGAGGAGAGCAGAACCTGCTTTGGTTTGTCTAATGACCTTTCACCATGCTTGGCACAAAGAGCTCCTGTGATTTTAGTGGGCTTGTCTGAACTCTCTAGCTGCTGATGGCTCTCTACTAAATACCTAAGAAGCAAAGGCAGCAACATGTTTAACCAGTTTTAACAACCCATTTGGGTTGTTAGCCAATGAAGTGGCATTCCTATTCAAATTCATCCAGCATTTCTGTCTCAAAAGCTCAAAAACTGGGTGGCAATATTAGGCAAGGTTCAGACCTTCTACTGAGTCTTTGGAGATGCTCTGCTGCTTGTTGCCCATGCTCACCATGGTAGGTGAGACAGGTTTTCAAGAAGCAGTTCAGCCTAGAAAGTTGTGATAAGTAGGTTATCTTTCTTCATAGACTAGAAATCTTCCATTATTAATTTTTGTCTTATATATTGAAAACATCTTTTAAAGGAACTTGCTATGCTGAGTTATACTGAAATGAAATTTGAATCCTCTACTTCAGCTCTTTGAAGGGGGCTTCAAAGTAGGTTTTAGTCAAATTAGGATCCAAATAAGAAATAAAGTTTTATGGTGCATCCCTTTTATTTTTGAATCCAACTGTTCCAAGATGAGCACACCCGATTAACTTTAAACATGGGAGTAAGCCTGTTACAGGCACCAGGATGTTTGCATATTTTAGGCTTTAAGATTTTTTAAAGCTATGAATGTCGATCTGTTCACAAGAGCACAGACTTTTTACTGCTTTCTCTACTATTTTATTAGTCTCCAAGTCATCTACTGCGTTGGTTTTAGCTTTCCCAGTGTGAAGACTTGCATTGATTTTCAGCCATTGCAAATTTATATCTTTATATGTGTACTGGACTTTAACTATAAAAATAACTTATTTATAAAAGTCTGAATAATTTCTTCTGTTTTAACAAACCTAGATTGATGCCCTTTTTATATATAAAAGAGTAATAATTCTAGTACTCAAACTACTCTAGCTGTATATGATTCTATTTTAAATCAAATACCTCACAGTGAGCAATATTTGTATCACTTAAAAATCAAATCCCATCGATTTCATTTAATTATGTGTAGTAAGAGTTTCAGAAACAAAAGAGAAATTCAAAGGAAGATTTGCACAACTATGGAATCAGCACTTGGTCGGTTGAATGTAGCAAAGAGTACTTTCTCAGATGGCTCAGTAGAGTGGGAAGTAGAAGTAGTAACATTCTAGCATTTTTTTTGAAGTGTAACAGAAAATGGTACGTTTTTATTATGAAATTCAGGTGAAGAGTTGTGATCGAGTAAACCAAAATGAAAATGAGCTGTCATAGCAATGTAATACACGAGAAATAGTTCAGATGCCTTCTCCTGAAAACCTTCATTTGAAGGCCTTTTCCTGCAAATGTTCATTTGACTGGCAGTAATTTACATAGTAATCCCATTAGGAACCATTGAGCTCACTTGCATGAGTACTGACAACTTACTTGAGGATGCTTTTTAAGATTTATGGTAAAAAGTAGGGGAAAGAAATAATTCCAGCTGTCCAAGGGCAGAAATATTTTCTTTAGGCTTTGAATTTCACCGGAATTATTGTTAGCCTTCAGGTTCTGCACTTAGCTGAGTACCTGAGGAGATCCAGATGTAAAAGCCACACTGTTATATGACTGTGGTGGGTTAACCTTGGCTGAGCACCAGGTGCCCACCAAGCCACTCTGTCACCCCACCTTTTCACCCCACCTATTCACCCTCTCCCTCCTCAGCAGAGCAAAAAGAAAGGGGAGGAAAATAAGATGAGAAACAAAAAGCAGTTTAATAATAATAGAAGCAAAAGCCAAGCAAATCCACGTGCGGAAGCAAAGGAAAACAAAGTTTTATTCTCTACTTCCCATCAGTAGGCGATGTTTGGCCACTCCCTGGGAAGGAGGGCTGCAAGACGCGTAGCAGTTGCTCTGGAGGACAACAGAACGTCCTCCCCCTCCTCCTCCTTCTCCCTAGCTCTATAGCTGAGCTTGATGTCATATGGTATGGAATATCCCTTTGGTCAGTTCGGGTCAGCTGTCCTGGTTGTGTCCCCTCCCAAGATCTTGCCCACCCCATCCCACTGGGGGTGAATGTTGGGAAGAGCCTTGGTGCTGTGCGAGCACTGCTCAGCAGTATTCACAACATGGGTGTGTTATCAACACCCTTCTAGCTCCCAGCACAAAACACTGCTGCTATGGGGAAAACCAGCTCAGCCAGACCCACTACAATGACAAATTGCTACTTACTGAGAGCTAGAGAAAACACATCTTCCAACTTTAGAAAAAGATGAATTCAATAGGATTGAGGATACCCACTGACTGTAAAGAAAACAGGAGTAATGGCTTCCATGAGGAAGTGTAAGGTTGATGGTATAGTCTGCTGGTGGAGTAGGAATGTGTGGACAGATGTTTCTGAAATACAATTTGTCGTAGTGCTAGGATTGGAAGACTTAAGGTATTGTATCAGCTGTATGTCTCTTGGACAGCTGAAAAAGAAGAAAGTTACTTTTGATAGTTGTTATTTCTTAGGATTGTAATTTTGGGGAAGGGTCCAGAAGACTACAAAATGTTGAGGTTAATAATACAGCCTTCAGCGAAAGGAAATGGATTTTGTCTTGTCCTATGAAGTGTTTCCCTTATCACATCAGCATAGTTTTCTCGTTTGCTTTTACCAGGACTCATTTATATGTTCTCTTAGCAGTGTTGTGTTTCTATCCAGAGGCTGACCTTTATTATGCAGTGGACAAATGGGGCAGTGCGATATCTGTGTGCAGTGTAGTAAATAACTATTACTACTGAGTGGCTTCTAGGATTTAATGACAATTTCATGACTAGTCAACTTGCTCTGAATTCAATGTTGACTGCTTGGAGCAGGAGATTGAAGTAATTGATCTCCAGAGGTCCCCTTCAATCTGAATGATTCTTGTGATTCCATCTAGAAACGGAGAGTATCTAGTGTCTAAGTACAGTTGTCACCTGCAACCATCCTGATTCACATCTCATTTGCTCTAATACATGTGTGTAACAGAAAGCAGTGGTTGGTATCATCAGTTTTCCTAGAAATACTCTGAATTTTCATCTCTGTGTGTGAGGCTAATATCATGTCCTATGCTTGTTTTAGTGCAGCTGCTGTTATGGGAACATTGCAGTTGTAATTCTTCATGTTGGACAAGTATTAGGACTTTGTTTTAAAGCTCTACATTTCTCGTGGATTCTCATCCTGAAGATTTTAATAGCATACCTGGTGGCAATGGTAGCCCTAGGATGAAATTAACTTCTGAGGTAAGGACTGAATGGATCACTGGTGTCATATGTTAGCCACTGCTGAGTGAGGACATCTTTGATGTATAGAACTAGAAGTTATGTGATTTTGTTAATGTTATTTTTCAATATTTTCTTTCCTAAATACTGTTTTCCATAGCTGTTATTAACATCAGCAATGCATTGTATTATCTGTTCCCATATAGAATTGCCTCTCTTGAGTCATAATCTCTGCTGGAGACTGTTGTCTTGTATTTTTCCTGGATATTCCCCTGGACAGTGCGTAGGATATTTACAGTGTTGGGAAGGGAAATAGTGGTCTTTACCCGTGTATCAGTATCCTCTAAATGGATTTTTTTTTTCTTTTAACAATACAGAAAAGTTATTGAGTTGCACTGTTTCTGAAATGAAGTAGGCTAACTCCACAACACCAAGCTTTGTGTGGGATTAGTAGGGAAGTATAATGCATACCTTTTAAAACCAGAAAGATTTTTTGTTTTAAATGGTGTAACAAGACCTGTCCCTTGCTCATTTTTCTTATGTTTTTAGACTTTTTATGTTACTTCCAACACCTTTGGATAAATTTAATTTTTTTATTTGGTTTTATAAACCTACTGAAATAGCTTCATATAAATGCTCACAAAAGACAGAAGGCAAGAAACAAATATTTCTATAAAAGGTTAAAAAAAATCAGCCCCACAGAACCCCTCATAAAAGCATGTGCATCAGTATGCATAAACATAAAAAGTAATACTGTGCATCTTTCAGCATTTTCAAAACTTGTGTTATTTTAGTGAGCCTGCAATTTGCACTTTTGTATGGTGAGAAACTTTAAGAAACTACTGCAATTAACTGTAGTTCTTGATGTCTAACAAAGCTACAACTGTTTCAAACCCATTCATTATTCTGGCAGAACTGTCTCTGAAATAATACTTTTTATTTCAGCGTACATATGGTTTGCTCAAATCTTAGGTAAAGATTAAAATACTATTCTTCTGGTGAGAAGCTTCTCACCAATTTGGAGCTGAGCTCCTGATTGTTGCATTAGTAATGTTAGGAAACCAGTGCCGTGTCTAGTCTCAGAACTACAGAATAGCATGAGAATTAGGGGTTTTTTTGGAGAACATCTTGGACTTTTAGAAAGCTAGCCTGATTTTGAGTGTGTGTGTATGTAGTGTTTATGTATATATGCAAACTTACTAAGCTTAGGGTGAGTTTTTTAGGAATGACAGAATGTTAAGCAAAGTTCGTCAATAAGATTATATTTCTCAACCTTTCCAAGAAAGGTAAGTATGATGAAGTTTAGGGGGAAGGAAGATAAATTTTATTTTTAAATGAGAGCTGCTGAAAAATGGGATGGGTCTGAAGGCAGACTAAACTGCAATGTGGGGCTGGAATTTGACAGGGATCTGTGAATTAAAAGGGTTGAGTTTTGAATTCAGAGTACAATGGAAGTGGAAATTGATTAATACACTGAAAACAGCAAATGAAAATGAGATTTAGAAATGGCCAGAGAATTGGCCTTGGACTGCTTTCCTAAGAGCTGGTAAGAAGCAGTGACCAGGATGAAGCAAAGATAAAAATAATGCATGTTTTAAATTTGCAGTGAAAAAAAAATGTAAAAAATAACCTTTATTAACGTTTGTGTGAAACCCTGAATAACGTTCTATGATAACAATGAATAATGCATTCATTAACATGCACATCGCTGAACACACAGCTATTCAGAGTGAGCTCATGCTGTCACAAAGACCTTGTTCTGAATGGGAACCTCATGGTTTCAACAGCTTCCTGGGCAGCCAAGCTTGGCAGAGTTTGACTTTTTCCACCTGTTTCATTGCTGAGTTATTTGGAAATGAGAAATCTAATGGCAAACAGCAGTAAGCTTGAGAGAGTGAAAGGGATTGTGTTTGAAAATCTGGACAACAGCTCATTGTATCTCTATTTTATTCACTGTACTAGATTTGAAGTGTTCTCTTACTTCCTCCATAGCGTTGCTATGCATTCATCTTGCAGAGTTAGAGGCATCTCACTAGTAAATGCAGTCATCTCCTCTCTCTTTTCCCCTTGTACTTGCCTTACAGTGTATTCTATCATCGGTGATAGATACCACACTTCTAGATTTTGAGTTACAAGTCTTGTGGTGAAAAGGACTAGCCCCTGTCCCCAGACAGTGTGCCTTTAGCATTTGTTAACCTAGCCTGGTGGGGGTTGTCTGTGTTGTGCAGAAAGGTAATTTGTGTTTGCCCTTCCTTTTAACTTGGGGGACTGCAGTTAGTTCAGCCCAACTACAAGTGTATGTCCTGCTGAAGGAAGCCAGATGTGCTGTTGCAGGTGTCAACATGCACCGTCCTAAAGAACCCTGAGAATTTAGATCTTGTAAGCAGTTTTGCTTGTGACATTCTAAACCTTTTATTTTTAACACTGCCTTTGCTAACTATACTAGACAATTGAAAGGGTAAAGAGGAGTGTATAGTGTGGATCTGATCCATATTTTAGATTATGTACTCAGACTAATTATTCTCAGGTTGGCTTTACTAACAAGTTGACACCAAATTCATTGAAGTCAGTTGGAAAATCCCCAGTGATGTTAGTGGGCTCTGATCAGGCTTCTGAATCTCTTGTTTTTAAAATAATGTATGATGAAAGATTCGGGAATAAAACTCTAAACACTAGTTAGGGATTCAGGATGGTGTGCATAAAATTATAAAAATTGCAAGATATCCCATCTGAAATAACATTTTGAGAGTTTTCCCAGTTATTCTAGGGACGTAGGTGCTAGATACAAACTAACTTTATCTTCATTAATGAAGTTTGTGGCTTAGTCCTTTGCCCCATAAAGCAATGCCACAGTGTGGTGGCTTTGAGTATGAACTTTTATGCTCTTTCCAGTTGTAGGTGGGTGTCATTTTTGAGTGTCTCTCTATGTTCCTATGTATTGTTGTGAGAAACCATATCATGAAAAGGGTCACGCTGGTTGTCCGTAAATGTATTACACCTCATCAGTTGTAGAAAAACTGTTTGCCAGTGAAAAGTCGAGCTGTGCAACAAGCTCATTGGAGAAACAGTTGTTTTCTGCATTGATTGGACTTAATCTTCACTCTGATTTTTGAAACTGTCAAGGCATATCATAGGTTTTATTTCATAGAAGTTTTGCTATCTTAACTGTGTAACTGTTTAAGGATCCACAAGCATACAAAATATTTTAATAATGTGTGTAGAATATAACAGCTTTCCACTTTTCTTGAAATCAGAGAATCTCGTACAAATGCCCTTAAATTATGAAGTTCAATTGCCAAAATAACATTCATCTAGCCTGATGGCCAGATATTTCATTAAACTCCCACTGCACAGAGGTTACCTACTAATATTCAGAAGTGAGTACATTAGTGTCTAGGGATAGAGGTAGACAAGCAAAAGACAATAAATGGATTGAAGCAAATACATGCAGTCCCCTGGAGGGCTGGAGTAGTTAGCAGCTGGAGGAGGGCCTGGATATAGAGGTGGATATTGAAATGTTTGATATTCAAGCAGATAAAATTAAGTTGAATCAAATGTGCAGAAGATGAAGGTGTGAGCTTCAGCGTTCATGTCTAAATTGAATAATGTTAGAAAAGAAAGCTATGATTTAATAAAGATTTATTTTTTAAAGTTACCTTGACCCCCTCAACTGCATGCAATGCATTCAGCTCTTCAGTGTAGCATGAACATTTATAAGCAATTATTAGGAGATTAATGGCTGAATTTCACCAACCGTGTCGTTGCTTTTCTGTTTAATGATAGAACAGAAGTTAATGAAAAATGCATAATTTTGACATATAGTGTATAAAATATGTCAGTTTGGGAGACAGGAATTAAGCACAGTTTTCCTTTGAGTCCATTGTGGGTGATATTGGTGGGAAGAATTTAGTAGCTATGGGACAGTGTTAAAGAACACAGCTAGCAGTGAGATTCAGAACTTGTGAATTGGGAAAGCTGCTTTTAGTTCTGAGGGATATACTTATATCTCTGTCTCCGCACAGTGCTAAATGGACTTTTTGTAATGTGTGATATACAACATACAGTTTCTGTTTCCTCTAATTTTGAAACTGTTAAGTGTGTTTTATATATCTATAGGTATATAGGCATATAGAACTTGTTAAGTAAGTGTATAGAACAAGTTCGTCTGGATAAATTCTGCACCATGGTTGCTAGGAGCTGCAGGCACATTTGTAAGTCGTCTTCAGGAACATCTAAAAAGTTGAAGTTCTAACTCCAATGTATCTCAAAATCAGAAATCATAGCGTTTTCCACAGCTGCTGCTTCAATGCTGGGATTGTGCTGAATCCTTAGGCTCCATCTCACAGCAGGTGACAACAAAAAGCAACTCTTAGTGGACTTCTTGAAGTTTCCTATATGAGGTCTGCAGCGTGCCTTATGCAGATATCTCCAGTGGGTTTGTGGGTGTCTACCAACTACTGGTTAGAAACAACACACAACATAAAATGATTTTTTATTTGAAGCAGTTATGCACCAACTCTATCTTCTGCAAAAATCTGTTTTATTCAGAGCACAAGAAGAATGTGAAGATTTTTATTATTTTAAGTTGACCAAAAGTAGATCAAAAGCTCATTGTTTCAAAGCATTTAGAGATAATACTTTTTTTTTTTTTTCAATTAATGTGGATTGATAAGTCTCCAGAATCTCTTGAGGATTATTTCAGAAACATTTTTTCTTTTATGCTGACCTTCTGCTATTAACTTGGAGCAAAGCTTAAAATCAGTATTTAACATTTAATGGAAGGAACAAACTGATTCTGCAGTTTAACTCAACATTTGCAGTAAGATGACTTGTACCCTAATGGCTTGTAATTAATTTTTCTGAAAATCATATTTATGATAGTCTGCAGATTCAAGGCTTTATCTAATACATAATGTTCATTTTGAGCCTTTAATTGCATTTAAATTAAAATTGGCTTAGCAGGAAGATGAATTGTGGGAATGCATCAAACCACCCAGCATGTCCTGAAGATGTGAGCCTGAAAATGCAATTTGGTGGAGATGTGCAGAATCATTTGGAGTTCATTAATTTTTATTGCACAGGTAGTTTTCCTAAAGTAGGTTATTTTCTTTGAAATTTATATTTATGTTTATGTCAATAGCTGAATACTGTATTAAGCAATACATCTATTAGAGTTTATTAAGCTGGTCTAATGGGAGTTGTTCATATTGTGCAGAGAGGTAATTTGTGTTTGCCCTTCCTTTTAATTTGGGGATCTGCATTTAGTTCAGCTGAACTACAAGTGTCTATCCTGCCAAAAGAAGTCAAACAGGTGTCATGGGAGGTTTCAGTGTATGCAGTCTTAAAGAATCCTGGGAATTTTGATCTTGTAAGCGGTTTTGCTTCTGACCTTCTAAACCTTTTTACTCTGAATAATCTTTTTTTTTTTTTTTCACATCGCTGAGGTTCTGACCCAGCCACTGGAATGAAGGGTTATTGATGTGTAACTCAGTTTTGTGGCTTAATGTGGTGCACTTTGTCCAGCCAGCTTGTAAGTGATCCTTTAAATTGCAGATGCTGCTGAGGTTATACAATTTAATTATAATGTCACTTTACAATTATAAAGAAAAAAAGGCCTTTTGCATTGCTTAATGAATACAAATTGTGCACAAGTTGGAAATACAAAAGAATAAAAATTAACATTTATCCTTCTTGCCAAACTATTTACATTTTTACAACTGATAAGTAGCACAATAATTCCATTACCTATATCCATTAAACATTTGTGCTTTTCATTTAGTGATTTGTATACAGTAGTTATTAATAAAATGAAACTGTCAGCATTTGCTGCTTTTGCCCATCCTCTTCTTACCCTTTTTTATTCTGTTGCAGACAGAGTAATTAGAGGTTGAAAATGCTATGTGCAAATGCCTGTTACAAGGATTAAATTATATAATCATGGTAATGATTTTCCTTAAAACTCTTACTGCCAACTGTAACATTTTTCACTTCACCAGGTTTTTTTGTGCTGTCGTATTTTATGAGAAAGTGGAAATATTTCTCCGTCCTGACAATCTGCTGCAAGTTACTAGTTTGTGGTCAGATATGATAGAAGCCCATATTCATTTAATACTCGCCAATCAGAACTTGACAGAGGTATTGCTTATTTTCTCATTTCATCACTGAAGCATGCCGGTGTAGTTTAGTCCCTAATTACTCTCAGACTGAGACGTTCCAAATATTCCCATGGTGGTAATATTTTTCTGCCTGGATGAGTCATTACGTTGTTTGGCAGACTGAAACACCAGCCTTTCCTTGTTGGAACACTACCCCTCATGTAGCACCACATCTTTTCCTCACTGCTGTCTGTTCCACGACTTTCATCCTGCTGTGACATTTCAAGCTGTACCGTACGAAAGCACATTTGCCTTCCTTCTATCTGAGTGATTGGACCCGTGCCAGCTCTTTCTTCAGGGCCAAGGACAGGAGACTGGGATAGTCTGAATAGAAGTGCTTAATGATCTAATGGAGCAGTGGCTCTCTCCTGCTGAGAGATAGGGCTTATTTGTTTGCTGGTTAGAGAAAAGGTCAGGGAAATCCTTTTCAACAAAGGCTGTGACAGTGAGAATGTGCAGTACCACACATTCCTGGGGCTTGAATAACTTCATACATCAGGTGTTCCCCTCATGTTAAAAATCCTTCTCTGTTTTCATTTCATTTTCAATATCCTGCAGATGGCAGAGAGATGAAAGTGATGAATTCTACAACTTGGTAATATAAAGCCAAATGCTGTTCCTCCTGATAGAAGGAGACTTTATACTAGGAGTTTAACACCAGGGAAGGTAATGCAGAGAGCTAGTGGTATTTCATAAAGGTGGCTGGTTTTCCTTGTCACTGTTGTGAAGCCTATTGGGTGTATGACTTTTGGTGGCTTTATGCTTAACAATGCTGTAAACATAGTTTGCGTATTTTCCCACTGAGTTTGACAAGGACTGCAATTCCAGTTTGGTCAGTCAAGTTAATTTAGTCTAGATCAGGGGTCCTCAAACTGTGGCCCGCAGGCCGGATACGGCATTCTTTTTCCTGTTTTTTTGTGCACTACTACAAATAAAATATGTGCAGTGTGCATAGGAATTAGTTCATTTTTTTCCAAACTATAGCCTGGCCCCCGACAGTGTCTGAGGGACAGTGACCCGGCCCCCTGTTTAAAAAGTTTGAGGACCCCTGGTCTAGATGTTCCACCACAGCAGAGAAACAGCACACTTCTGGGGCTGGGAGATGCACATGTGCGGTGATGCTGCCATGGCTCTTGAAATTGCCCAGAGTGTTGCATTGAGCGAGGATTTGGGGCTGTTTAGGGCAGACCTGTCCAGGTTTCCTCAAAGGAGGCTGAAGAAGGGGCGTGCTGTGACAGGAGCAGCAGAGGCTGGCTCAATGCCACCGGAAGATCCCTGTGCATGTGAGTGACCTCACTTGGCCAATGATGCTGGCTTCATGCCCAGAATGTGTGTGTGATGCAACTCAAAGCAGCCATGCCGTACCCCAAGATCTGGGCCAAAGGGGTTTTAATTCCATGCTTCAAAGCCAGTATCTGTTTAAAGGGGCACAAGAGACCTCTGAAATGGATTTTTCCCCATACATGTTGTTGGTTTTTGTTTTTTTTCCTGTGGAGTATTATATAATTCCAGAGCCCATTCTAAGTGAGATAATTTAAGAAATATATTTTTTTTTCCCCCTTTTGTGTTGTCTCCCTGCTTTCTTTACTTTTCTCCTGGGCACTTTTGAAAGCTATTTCTGCTCAGATAGCTTTCACTATGCCTCAGTTTTTGTTTATTTCTGTGAGGCTTTTGCATGGAGACAGGAAAGAGAGATGCCATTCTTAAAATAGGAACATATGGTTTTAGAACCACAGAAATTGGCAAGTGGGGCTCAGGGGTTGATTTAGCACCTGACAGTACTTTTATTGTTTGTTTTTGTTTGGCTTTTTGTTTTGTTTTTAATTGACTAGATTTCAAGTTGACAGTAGCTATTTTAACAAAATAACTGTGGGTTGTTTTTTCTAATGGAGCTGAAGTTTAGCAGGAAACACTGGAGTCGGCAGTGCCATAAAAGAACATGCAGAATGTTCTGATTATAAAAACAATATTCATACTCCATGCTGAAGTTTTGAAATACATGCTTCTGCTGCCATTGATGTGATCCCAAGAGATGGGAACCTGAACCCCTGCGGTTATTTCAAGACTAAAGATTTAAAGATAAACAAATCCACATAAAATTATTCTGATAACATCTTCGTAGATGAGGAAGAAGATGCTTGCTATAGTTTTAGACTATCTGTCAACTGGTCAGAATCATTTTTAAATGGAAAGACTAGATGAATTTAAGTTAAACTGTGTTGCAAAATATTAAGAGTAATATAAAAAAAGAACAAGCAACAACAGGAATTAATTAATAAAGTATTTACGAGACAGTAAATAAAAGTGTGAGTGGGGAGGGAAGTAAAAGAGAAGGCAGGTCCCTCCACGTCACGGTTGAACTGCACTGGAGGTGGAATGTGGGATGCTTGCAGTCTGCTCACTCAACTGTATTTGACTAGGGCCGTCATCCCCTCAGCTTTCACAAGCACTGAATGTGTCAAAAATCTTTCAGAGAAAGTGTAAATTTTAACCAGCCTGCTTCTGGTTCATATTTAATGTGGTTTTAAAATGCTTAAATCATATCAATTCAAGGTATTTCTTCATGAGGTTTCATGGAGGTTAGCATAAATCAACAAGATAGTTCAACGCGTGAGTACATGTTAATTACAATAGGGGTACAGTGCTGATTTGTTAGAATTTGTCTCATTTAGCCCTACTTGAATTAAGGATTTATAATTTGTGCATGCCACGCATTTTTATATGACAATGGCTCTGTTTAAGGGCAGATTTTGACCTAACTTCCAGCGCTGCCAGCTTAGTCAAGAGGTATCTGTGCCTATCTCAAACATGTTTGAGAACAAACAAGAGTTTCACTCATTCAGCTACTAGGAAGTGGATAATAGTTTTTGTATTATTCTGGTTTCTTGTGTTCCAAGCTGTGTATCTAAGGAACTAATGAAGCTTTAATATTTTATTTTTTTGAATTCTTTTCATGTTGGTACATAGGTTTCTGCATGTATAATACCAACTTCTTAACTAAAATTTCATCCTGAGTTGTAATATCAGAATGCAGTGTAATCCCTTCCTGAAACAAGCCATCCCTTTTGTTACGATTTTGCTATCACTACCTATTAGTGGAAATAAAGCAGGGAGATGTTTGATCTTAAGTATCTGGATTAAACTTTCACGTGGAAGGAAACTGACTGAGAAAGGCTACAAATCTGTCCTAAAATTGCCTGTGAAATGCAGGTGCAGCAGTTGTCCTCAAACAGCAAACAGCTGGGTGTCTTGCAGACAATAGTCTCACTGTGTGACATGCCCTAAATTTTGAATCTTCTTATTTTCAGAATGCAGTGTCAGACTTTTAAGGTGACTTTTTTAAAGTTCCTTTTTTTTTTTTTTTTTTTTTTACCTCCCCCCTCTTTTTATCTAGGATAAGAGTTTCTGACTTATAATTATTAAAGAGGCTGGTAAAACTGCACATATTGAAGAACAGATTCTGTAGTAGTAGTAGTAGCTGGCAGAAATGTTAAGTGCTTTTCACAGTCAACATTCAAACAGATTATCAGATGGCATATTTCACCCTGTTGTTACTTTAAACGAAGTGACCATGAAATCAACAAATCTGCTGTCAGGTGCCTGTCACGAAGATAGTTCTCCCTGTCACACAATGCTTCACATAACAGGTAATGTGTTTTTAAGAATCAGTCCTGTGTCACCTCATCAAGTCCTTGTTAAAAGATGAAATAAGACGGATGGTGTTGTCTCCCATGGAGTTGACTGAAATTCAGAAAAAAGCAATGCATGTTATAAAAAACATACAAAAAGGAAAGTAACGCAGGTGCCGGTAGGATGCCTCTGACTGTGGCATTACTGCCTTTTTCCTTTGTCTTGAGAACGATTATTCACTTTCTCCTGCTTATTCCTTTCAAGGCTGAAAATTAATTGTGTCAAGTTTAAATTCTGTGATAAGGACAGGAAGGATTAATCCTCAGTCATCAAACAAATGAGAACTCAGAGTGGTGTTGTGCCAGTAGCCGCATGTTCACTTGGAATGCTTAAGACCTGCTTCTGTGCCTAACGGAGATGACACTCATAATTAATTAAGTTATAAGGTGTTGCTAACAATAATTTTGTTCAGGATTCTTAAGTTTAATCATTACATTCGGGGCCAGGGATAAACTAAAATTACCATATTCAGTTTTTCTCTGTATACTTCCATAACAGTTCTCCCAAACAAAATAGATTTTTGTCTTGTTCATGAAATTTTAATTATAGCATCATTCTCAGCTTCTCAGTGTAAGGAACTGTCAGCCAGCTTGAACTCTGCTGAGACAGATGCTGCAGGGTTGTTTTTTTTTAAATTTTGTTTTGACTTTTCAGATTCACCATTTTTGATAAAAAGTAAAAATAGGGAAAGAAGTCACCTTAGTGATATATGGACATCTGTCACTGTAATTTGTTCTTTCATGACTAGGTTGTGACTAGCATTAGTATATTCAGGCCAGGATGAAAAAAATAACCTTTCCTCACCACAGCTAAATGTAATTTAAAGATTTTTTTATAAGTAAAGGACTGGTTTAGAGATATTGCTTGCAGAAGCAAGAAAGGAACAGGAGATATGAAGCTTAGCCTGCTTCCTCTGTGCTGGCCAGGTCTTGCAGCACCCACTAGAAATTGTGGCAAACTTCTCCCGGCAGTGTGAAAAAGGAGAGGAGGAGACGGTACTTCTGAAAGGTGGCTGAGGCACTCGAGGCTGTGTTTTAGGTATAGCGTAGATCATGATTTCAGGGTGAATTTGAATTGGATGCAAAACGGTACAGCACCACTCTTCCAAGAAAATTGATACTGAAGCCAATGAAAGGAGTGAGTCACTGAGACACAGGCAGCCAAGATGGCACTGCTTGAAACTTGCGTCTTGTGAGATAAGGCTTTACCTGATTTGCATTAAGCCAGTTCTTTTGGGGTGTCCAAGCTGTTTGTCTATTTCATGACTCTGTTGTAAAGTATGTGTTTGATCAGATGTTTGAACCAACTATAATTGCCATTTTTACTTTCCTACAAATTACCTGGTCAGATTTTAAATGCATTTTGAGTGTTATTTCCTTTTTTCAAATGCACTTGTGTTTGAGACATTGAAGATACCAAGGCTCCATTTCAGAGTAATTTCAAAGAATCATGGACTAGGATTACATGTGGAAACTGCAGATGGATTACAGGAAAGCGAAAGTTAGGAGAAACATGTTAAACTTTTAGTTGGGTTGACACTTGGCAACGCTTTTTAGTGCATTTTCTCTTCTCTGCCTAGTTAAGCTTTTGTCATGATGTAGAGATGGAGAAGTGATGTCTTTTGGATTAGAAGCAGAGATGATGCAGAAAGAGCAAGAAATGTTAATGGTGTTTTATGTACTGGCTTCTATTGTGTTCCATATGGGCAAATGCTGCAACTTTGCTATATTAAAATTGGAGGCAGAGCCCAGCCAAATCTTGCATCATGATTATTAATTTTGCATATTGTAAAAGCCAAAAGGAGGTTAGAACTCTTAGATACCTTTTCAGCAGTGCCACAAATTATTTTACCCAAATAGTTTATTGTTGCTGTTCTTGTTTTGGCAGAGACAAAAACACAGCCTCATTTGAAAATAAGCATACATTTGAATAAAAAGAATAAATCTGAGACAGGTTGATCCTAGTCCTTGGCCAACCTTATTTTTCCAAATGCACAAGAGGAAAGAGTAGAGGACAGTTCACGAACACTCAGAGTGAATCCTACAGACTACTCTGAGCACAAACCTCTGCAGAAATGGATGGAGTGAAAACCATATCTTCCCAACCCCACTGAGAAAAAGTTAAATGCCTGTAGACATCACACAGATTTTAAACAGTTCTGTTTTAGAAATCATGGTAGGATTTTATAGCTCTTCCCCATGTAACTGTCACTGGAGACCAGATATAGAGTTGTAACAGGGATATAGGATATATAGGGCCTGAAAAAGTAAAGATAGTGGTGAGACTGGAAGTCTTGCACTCATCTAAATACGACAAATCAGGGAATTTGGTTATAACATTTAGGCGGCAGGAATATGGAATCTTATTCTAGTAAAAGTCACGTAACTTAGAGAGAGATCACTTCTGGATGTGATTCAGTAGGCTCTTCACATGTCTCTGAAATGCAGAGCTAAACATAACTAAAACCATTCCAAGGTCCTCTATTTTTGTCTGCTGCTGAAAAAATACTGGAATATTTACTACCTTCTTATTTCCAACAGGAGGACTTCTGAGATCTGCAAAGAGTTCCTGGACAGTGACACTGGGAGCTCTTAGCTAAAGAACCAAATCCCACTGACAGCAGCTACACTTAGGGTGATTTCGTTCTCTGCTTTGTTTCTGGTTACAAATTTCTGCCTTCTTTGTTGTGATAGCCTGAGCATGTGATGGCATGGCTAGCAGATAACTAACCAGTCTAGCTGAAGGCTAACCCAGAGAAATCATTCCTGCCCAGTGTGGCTCACTGCACAGATGCGCATGTGCTGGCACAAGGTAGGAGGTAGAAGCTGAGCCCAGAAGTGGGCAGGATGGTGAGGCCTCCTTTTCAGCAGTTTGAAAGTGATGAGAGCTGTGTATTTGTAGGGAAAAAGAAGATGGTAGCACTGAGGAACACTGAATCTTGTTGTCTAGTGCCTTGTTTTCCCCATAATTTTTCCCAATATATTTTGTGCTTAGCCCTCTGGATGATCACTGCACAGGAAAAATTGAGAAACACATTCTGTAAGGTTTTACTTTAGTTCAAGCATTCAACAAACATACTAAGTAGCACAGCCATGGATTTTTTTTTTTTCCACTTCTATCACAAAATGTATGAAAAGTTCCCCGTGCTAAAAGGCTATTACTAAGAATGAATACTTAAGTATCACTATTTCCAAAACTGCAGGGCAGATATTTTAGTGTAGTGATTTAAAGCCTAAGCCGATCTCTAACTTTCAGAATCTGGGATAACATGGAGTACTATGTCTGTGCTCACCATTCCCTGCTCTGGGAATTGTAAGTCTGAATCATCTTATGTTGCCTAAGGACGAGATCCACGGTGTCAAGGTGGATGTTCTGTTCTACCAATCCAGTCCCAAGGTTGCCACAAACACATGGCATATTTTCAGAGAACCTGCACACATCAAGTTCAGTTTCTTAGACACTGCTATGCAGATATTAATGTTAATTTAGGCACAGTACTTCCTGAGGGTATACCAGGAGGACTGACAGTTTTTAAAGAAAATGTGTATTGAAATACCTAGTTAAATTTATTGCTCTCACACAGGGGTTGTGAGCATATTCCTACCTACCATAACATACTTTGTGGTGACTGCCACTCCGAAGCTACTACCAGGCCAAAGTTTCATTATTTGGACAGTTGTTGGGTTTGAATTTTCATAAGTGTCTCAAGAGAGCTCCCATCAGGTTTCTTTCAGATGCTTTTCCTTTGTGCACTCACACAGACTCTAGGGAAAGAGACAGAGTATATCTACACTGGACTTTCAATGTGCTTTTGGACGTGAATGTACAGTGAGCTCCTCAACAGTCTTTGGTTAGACTGCTCTCAAAGCTCAGAAACTAGCTTGGGTAACTCATCAGTACAGAACTGCCATATAAAGATGCTGTCTGGATTAGGATTATTCAGCGCTAGTTGGTAATACAAACAATGTGGTCCTTGGATAACAACTGCTGTTTAACTTCTGTTTCCAGAGTGGCATTATATTATTTGGAGTTTCACAATGCCTACAGTTTCTACACCCTTAACTGGCATTTCTGTATGTGGAAGTTCATCATATTCCACAGTGGCTGAGATGCTTTTCAATACAGTGATTTTTTTTCTCACAAAGGCTAGTCTTGATGCAGCAGTAAAGTCTTGCAATCCATGGATATCAGATTAAATATATATGAATTATTATCTGTATCAGATTTATCTCAAAGTCAAAATACTCATTCTAATCTTTTGCAAAATATTCTTGACTGAAGAAACTCAGATTCAGAAACAATCTATCATTTGAATCCCCTGATTATAATACAGATTGATATTCAACTTCTTGCACAGTTCAAGCTCTGCCCTAGCACAGTACTTCATTGGATCACAGTGCTGACTAAATTGATGTTTGAAAGTAAAATTCTGTTGGAATAATCTCATAGGTACAAAGCTATTAACATTTTTTTTTATCTAGTTTTACTTGTAATTAGCTGCTCGAAATTACTTATGCTTCATAGGCTGTTTATTTTGGCCTACAGGGTTAGGATTTACAGAGGACTACAAAAATGTTTAAGTTTTTTTTTAAATGGTTCAACTTTTTTTCTCTTTCTAATAAGAAGGCCTTCTGCATTCAGATATTTTTCAGGTCTTGCCAACTAAAATAGCTATCACAGATTTCAGTCTGGAATTCAGTATCTCTATAATCTGTGATCTAATAATACTTTATTTACTTGAGTATTTCTTTAGGTCACGTTTCATGCTTCTTGTGCGGTTCTGCATCCTTTCCCCCTCACCTATCACATGTGATTTACTGAACTCTTATTCAAAATCTATAGAGGTAATAAAGTTTCCAATGTATAGCCTTAGGAGTAGCTATTTCATTTTGCTGATTTGAGATTTTTTTCCCTGCCTCTTCTTTTTCACATTTTCCAATTCAAAAGAAGTATGCATGCTATCAGACTGAATGAAGTGTTATGACGAAAGAGTTTGGTTTTCACAAAAGCACTAGCAGAAAGGTAACTACTGTAACAATGATAATATTAGCTAGAGACACCTTGCTTTTGAGGAAAGTCAAATCTGTGCAGATATTTTCACACGAGAGTGTCAAAAGTTAGTGCCTGTTAGGATTTTCAAAGCATCCATGTATTTTTGAAGCTTTGTTGGAAACCTGTTTAACTTTAGTCCCCTAATTTACTCTAAAAATCTGGTCTAATTGTGTGCTTTTATGAAATTATGCAAAATTATTTATATAACAGAAGCAGTCTACATCATGACTCTCAAATGCTTGCTGTTTTTTCTTGATGTACATGCACTGGAACCAGTTAAAGATCTGTCTTTTCATAGATAGGGCTGCAATAGGACGGGTAAAAGATTTAAGATGGTCCTAGTGATGTCATGGGCCTTTGGGTGAAATCTTAAATATTTAGCAGAGCTTTGTAAACAGTTTCGGCTTGATTTAGGGCCAATCCTTAAAAGCTTTAGAAGTCAGGTTCAGATGGTTTGTACCAAAGTATGGAATTCCTTCATCTTATTTCAACATAGAAATGTTTCACTCCTGTTAGTCTTGTGCTCCAGAGCATGCACTTCATTCATACTTGTCATCATGTGGATAAAAAAAACAATATTGTGAATACTAAATTGAGTGCTTTTTACCATGTCTGTTGAAGACATTGTTAGAAATATTTCTTAATTCTAAAAAGAATTAATCTGCATTCTAAAAATATGATAGAAAAATTGAATTGTGTTACTATCTGGGTAGATCACGTCCTTTACAAAATGCGTGGTTAGCATTAGGAACTTGCAGTGACATGATAGTATTGAGTCCAAGGCTACAACTATCTTACATAAAAAGTATTCGGATTCCTAATACTGTGATAATAATACCTACATCAAATGAGCTGACAGGCAAAACAGTTTATCACTTTGGAAGATGCACGTACATACAGGTTTTCACTTAAGAACTTAATTATTGTAAATAGAAAACTATAGCTGATGTTACCTGCCACGAAACTGCTTAATCTTGGATTTCTTCTCTTTCTCTGGAACATCTCCTGCTGGCCTATGATGTCCCCAGGCAGATTATAGAACACATTCATCTTATCCAATCTGAGCTTTCTTTGCTGTTACTTTGCCGTGCATGTTGTTCATTTTTACTAACAGGAGTCACACAAGACACTGAAAGGACAATTTTCTGTATTTTATTTTCTACTTCTATTTTCTTTGCTTTAAAATGGCCAGATCAATTTAAACTTGATTTAAGTGAAACATTCCACAGCTCACACTCAGCAAGTATTCAACCCAAAAGCAAACATTTACAGATGCACTGATGTAACATCCCTGCCCCCAGAATACATAATGGGGGTACTGTTCAGGCGCTATCCTGCAGGCACCAGTGAGCTGCACAGTACATGTATTCACTGTAGGGGCTCTGATCTGCATATGCAGTAGTTTCTGTATACTCTTTCTATTGGCACAGGAAAAAAAAGAAAAAAAAAAGAAAAAAAGAGGGAAAGCCTTCAAATGTGAAGGTTAGTTTTCTACAGAAGCAGCCATAATCTGTTTTGATCTCTGGAAAGACTTTTAAAAAATCCTAAATAAAGTGACTGGGTATGTCTGAGGGAGGAAGGAGAGCAAGGCCTGTGGAAAGGAAACCAATCTCTTGGTGCAGTCCTGCCACAGGGGTTTTTACCTCAAAGGCATTAACACAGACACAGTGATTTGGTAAGAACCAAGAGCAGAGTCAGACTGAAGACCATAAAGGACAGTAGCCAAGGGAGGCTGGTAATCACAAACTGTATTGAATTAAGAAAAACCGAATAGGTACCTCTGCAAACAGGCTAGGCATCAGGCTTTGGTCTGCCCGTCTCCTTGTATATACATGTAATCTTGGATCTTGCTTGAATATTCCCACTCTGATTTTGTAATTAAAACATCATTTATACTGAGAATAATTAAGACAACTGTACATTTGATTTTAAAATCAGTTTTGAGTATTGTGCCTTGTCAAGCTACAAGAATGGCTCCTGCAGCTTTACAACTTAGCATTAAGAGGCAGACAGTGACCGCAGGCACCTGAGTGGAAGGTTTGACAGTTTGATAAATTAGGAATGACACTTGCCAAAATGGCTGTCCTTCCCTCAGCCTGCCAGTGGAGCATTTACACACTGTTAATTGAATTGGCAATTTGTGTAACAGTACCTGCCCCTGAGCTTTTATAATGCTGGAGCTGCCATTTAGCTTTGATAATCCAGGACTTGGGAATAAGGACGAAAAGCTTCACATGATATTATTGCAGATTTAAAATGACAGTTGGGGACCTTGTTGCCAATTTCCCATTAAATGAGAAATAATTAACAATAGCAATAACAAAGTCTTATAAAGCTGGAAAGTTAAATTGACTTTTCAGCAGTAGTATGGTTTGAAATTGCTTCTAGTATGATTATCAGATTGCCCTTTCAGTATTATATACTCTAAATAGTATAATCTGATGGTCTGGATAGGCAATGTTTTCAAAGCTACCCTGTTTTATTAGTGTAAGGCTCTTCTGATTTATCTGTGGTTTTCTTTAATTTCTTCTTGCCATGTAAAAATTGAGTTATGTTATAATATTTCATACAGATAAAGAACTTAATGAAATATTAGAGATTCTGATTTCCATGGTTATCAGTAATTGAATGACGGCAGCAACAAAATTTTCAGTCATAGATGAATATTGTTAATTATGGGGTTCTTTTTTACAGTTCTACTTGCAGCTGACAGCTTTACTGCCTTTCTCTAAATTTCTGTAGTGTACCTAATGCCATAATCTGAAATGATAATTTCTCAGCAAACTATTATTTTTCTCTAAGACTTCTTGTTTGACAATCTCTGTGAATACTTTTGAATAATGTAATGTCCAAATACCATAGTAACCAAAGCCCAAATAAGTATTAGCCAGCAAAGGCCAGAGTCTTTGCTGTCTTAGGGATTAAAAAAAAAAGAAAAAAAGCACAGTTGCTACATGTCAGAAGGCTAACTTGTCTGTGCAGACTTGCAGCTCTTATTCTTGCCCCGAGATTTAGACTTGCAGACTTCAAGTGATGTATTGAAGAGCAGGTGAAGCTACTTTCCCAAGATGGGTCATTTCCATCATGAGAATACATTCATAAGATGCCACAAGTACTAGATGAAGCACAGAACAGTCTGATCCAATTCCGGCACAATAAGTAGTCCAAGACAGTACAAGTTTAATCATTTGCATGCTTGAAAGTATCTTTTCGTCTGATTACTGTGATCTTAGCACTGAGCACAGCTACGTACTGGACAAGGACTGAAATACACACCCACGCACATTCAAGCCCCTCAAAGATGACCAACAACTCAGAGGGAGATGCAGACTAGAATGATCTCAGTCAATAGGCCTACACTGGCGACAAGTCATACATGTGTTTGCTATTATGCTACAGTGTTACGTCAGTTGTAGAAGCTATAGTGGCTACAGATTTGCACGGGGGATGAATAGCAGAAACCTGAAAGAGGGAAAAGGAGAGAGGTAGGCAAAGATGGGCAGATGTGGAGTAAGGAGGAGAAAGATTCGTTATGATACTTACAGTTCAAGCGTTTGTGCAGGAGGTGATATTTTTCTTTCTTCTGTAATTGGTGAAAAGCAATTGATGATCTTAGAGAATTCTGTTCTGGAAAGGGAATTCAGTGAGAGACAGGCCTATATAAAATTTTGGGTGGTGTCCAGCTTAGGAGGATAGTATACAGGTGAGGCACTGGAAGGACTACAGAGGGGGTGCAGAAAGGCACTGGTTACCACTTGGCTGGAGCACAGTGCTGTGCAGCCTCCTACCCTAGCCAGTGCTGAGTCAAAGAGGAACAGCTAACACTGGCAGTCCCAGTGGCAAACTCATGCCCTGCATGGCACACTCTGTAAAGGAGAGGCAGACTTGGCAGAGAACAGGCAAAGGGATGAAGAAAACAAAGAAATAACAGAGAACAGGAATTAGGGGATGCTACTGTATGTGCTGTTGAAGGTGGGAAGTAGAACTTAGTTTTAGTTAGATTGAAGGCAAAGCTGAGGTAGGAATTTATTACAGTGGATGAGGAATATAGGTAGAAAATAGGTTTCTGGATTTCTTACCAAGGAGAGCTTTAACTGATTGCTCTTTTTCCTCTACCAAGCCCTTCCACCTTCATACAAGGAAGGGAGGGAAGAAGGAAATAACTATGACTGGACTGTAAAGTGGGATTTTTTTTTCCAGGGTCTGTATACCTTGAGGTCCTACAGTATTTGTGGGAAACTGCTTCCAACAATTTGATGTTTCATAGAATACTAGTTCATGCAGTCCAGAAATTCTGGATCTGTCATTTTTAAAAATTATTTGTCCCATGACTAAATATAGTACTGTTCTGAAGGGGGAAATAAAGATCATCTTGTGATTTGGTCTGAGGCATGAAACTGGAATGCTTTGCTTTCTGTTCTGACAAGTTCTTTGTGTGATTCAGTTGGGTTACACCTCATTTTTTGTCTCTGTAGTAAATGACAATGAAAATGATCTCCTTGAAAGTCTTCTGACACTTAACGCCTTTCCAACTTTTAAAAACACAGTTCTTTCAATATAGCTTTACAAAACTTTTTTTTATGTATAAAGGTTTTTTTACATAGGTTGCAATCCAAACTAAATAGAAGTTTTCAATACTAATTAGTCCTATTCAAACATCACTTGATTAAATGTTGTCTGGTTACAGATTTAGACATCAGTGTAAAAAGATAGCAGTTTCCAGGGTCCTTCATGGCATGAGGAACTCTGTTGCAGATTTATACCTGTAGCAGAAGGGAATGCAGGTACACGGGACAAAACTGATTTACTTGTCTGTAACTTTGAAAGTTAGCGTGTTGCTATTAGCCAATTAAAACACAAATAATAGTCTATCACTACCATCTTTTTTTCATGTATAGAGAAACAGGGGAGAACCCTGCTGTAACAGACACCATGTTCCAGAAACATGGTATAAAATACCTTTAAGTGTATTCCCAGAACAAGTGGGTTATTATGCTGCTTGTGTACCCATTTGTCATAGAGAACTTCTAAGTTCTTTCCAAGTCTGCTTCTGGAATTTCTCTCCTTATTACATACATTTGACACAGTCTCCCATGGCATCCTCGCAGCTAAACTGAGGAAGTGTGGTCTGGACGATTGGGTAGTGAGGTGGATTGTGAACTG
>VZZY01004701.1:1745-52052 GCA_013400335.1 Eurystomus gularis | reverse complement strand
TTGGACTAGATGATCTTTCAAGGTCCCTTCCAATCCCTAATATTCTGTGATTCTGTGATACTGGTTTTAAATTTATACTATACATCTACTTTCCTTGGGATCATTATACTAAATAAAGGCATGACTGAAAAAGCACTATTTGTGTTGATGAGGAATTTTCTTTCACTGAAACACTAAAGATCAAAATTACCTCTTACCTCAGGGGAAAGTTCAGTAGATAAGCTGTAGAGGGCAACCATAAGGTCAGCAAATTAGACTCTGAGATTCACGCTGGAGGGAACCCATTTGGGGAGTGGCTATCTTCTGGATTCTTTTTCTTACATTAGCTGTCAGCTGAGTGTTTTATGCATTCCTCTTACTGCAAGGTAAGTACACTCAAAGTAGTAGTCAAAGCACGAAGAAAGAACTGCCTAGGTAAAAAATAAAGCACCTTGTGTAGCATTGATGGCTGATTCAGAATGAGATTGTTTCTCTGCCTGCAGAAAAGCCTCCTAAGGAACCACTAACTGTGGTTCCACAATAGCTGCAATTTTCTGCTTCTCTTTTAGGGTTTATGAAATTATTAAGTGTCCACTGTCAAAATATCAGAAAGTCTGAAGACCATGGCTGTGCTTGGTCTCTTTATTCTAGAAGCTGGTCTCTTTTCTCTTCAGTAGCCTTCTGTCCTCCAACTTCAATCTAAAATTCCTCACCCGCTTAAAAGCAACACACAAGATTTTTATGTTGCGCCTATCTCCCCCACTCCAGATGCATCCTTGTTTCTTCCTTTATTTAGTATCGTAGAATGCTTTGGATTGGAAGGGACTTTAGAGATCATCTAGTTCCAACCCCCCTGCCGTAGGCAGGGATACCATCCACTAGATCAGGTTGCTTGAAGTCTCATCCAACCTGGTCTAGAACACTTCTGGGGATGGGGCATGCACAACCTCTCTAGGCAACCTGCTCCAGTGCCTCACCGTCCTCATAGTGAAGAATTTCTTCCTTACATCTAATCTAAGTCTACCCTCTTTTCAGTTTAAAGCCTTTGCATCTTGTCATATGTAGCTTATCTTTGTCCCTTCCTCCTGGCTTTCCAGGCTTTGGTGGAAAGCAGGTTCAATTTTTGTTGTCTTCATATCTTTCTAAAACTCATCTCAGAGCCTTTTCTCTTTTATTATAGGATTTCAGAAACACCAGGAGCAGCCTGTTAATTTATTTTGCTTTCTGGTTAATTTTCACTTAGGACTCGGCAAAACACAAAACAATTATCTCTAATACTCAGTATAGAATATTTTCTATGCTCAGTATAGAATATGTCCAAGTATTATTTTAATACTCGGAGAGATTTATATTTGCCCACTTCTAACTGAAAAACAAAAAGACAGAAAATCTCCCCATACCCTGTTTTCACTGTGTTTGTTTATGCCTCCCTTGGAAGAGGTTGGAGACTCCCTGGGGAAGCTAGCTTCACAGTTTGAGCTCCATAGACTTATGACTGGCTCTTACCCTATGATGTGTGGTGTAAAACAAGAAGAACTCCATATATACATTATTTATTGTGTAAGAATAATTGGTGTATGTAAGACAAAGAGGACTGCAGAAGTTCTGGAAAGATTTAAATCCATGTGTTTAAGTATGTGATTCTGTGAACAATGAGTCTAACGAGTGTTGTCTTTCGTGAAAACATTAAATATGTCTGTTTAGGACTCACTGTTCTCCTGTACTTATTTCTATTTTTATATCAGTTAATGAGAGAAACTGCTAGTCATCCTAACTAAAGAGCAATTAAAAAAATCTAACTGCTCTTCAGTCCTACCACATAACTGTTCTTGATATTCAGTGTCTAGTGAAATCTTCCACAGTGCATTTGCAGGAGTTTATAAGGGAATTTATAACACCAATTGTTATTTTATGCCCACTTCTCTTGCAGAATTGTGTATGTGATAAGCAATACAGAAAAGAAAGAGCTGAGAAGATCTCTGCAAGAATATATTTTTTATAAGTCCTCTGAAAAGGTCTGTTTTAGTAAATTTGCAAATAAATGATTTTACGTCAAGTAGCCAGTAGATTTGCATGTTAGTTTCTGCTCCTCTCAGATGAGTAGTCTGCATATAAGCTTACAGGGACTTTCACAAGAATCCTTGTTTTGGAGATACTCTGTTTTGTATGAAATAGTTTCAGAGTCATTGACACACTGAGCAAGGGTAAAACTGGAGTGGTTTTTAGTTTAGGAGTGAAGACAACTTGTCAGGATATGGGAATTCTTGCTCCCTGTGTTCAGTTATTTATACATAGTCCAACAGTGTCAACAGAAAAAGTAGGTACTACCTGAACTCAGAGTAGTTCATAGCTGGAGTTAAGATTCTCCCAAGGGAGAAGTGAGAAATTTTTTTTTAATCCAAACTGGAATAGATTTTTATTTGTGTATTAAAGGGGTTGCAACAATTGGATACTGAAGCAAAAAAATTATTCGTATAGCTTTGTGCATAAATTCTGATGATTTTTTTTACTTACCCTTGCAATGGAGGCACATTTAGAAGGGATGAATCTTTACTATAGTCATATATTTGAACCACCTTTGATGTCAAATTTTGAACATAATCTGAAATTTACAGTTTTAGTCTACACTAAAATATGATCACAATTCTTCCAAGAATCACAAGCAGTTGAGTTTATTGTAAATGCTGTCTATCCAAATTGCACAGCGTTTTTTTTGCTCTGCACCACTCTGTCTAACCCTTTAAAAAGAGATCAGAACAGTTGGGTGCTACCCAGACCAGTCTTGGGGAATTTTGGTTCGTAATCCAAACTTCAGATCTCATGTTTGGTGATTTCAGCATACGCTGCTAAGTTTCGATTTGGAAGAAACACTTCCAGAATACGATATTTTCTGTGACTTTTTGTGGCTAAAGTTTGAAGAAAATTTAACTTTGGTTATGTTTTGTTATTTTAAATGTGCATCTAGGAAATGATAAAGAGAGAATTTTCTCACTTCATGAAGTGAATTTAGTTGTGTTTGATTCAGAGAGAAAGAAAAAGGTGTTTTGCTGAATATGTATTTTTAAAGGGCAATGTAAATTTACATGTAAATGGTTTAACAGACCACAGTAAGAAACTAGAATACTACCAGTGCCTCAAAATGATGTGGTGGTTAAGGTGACTGGCTCCTGTGCTGAAAAGCGTGTGGGTTTGGTGTTGAGGTTTATTTTGTACTGCAGGATAATAATTCAAATTCAAGCCTGTATAATAATCACATGGAGATATTATTTTTAAGCAGACTTATAAAATATTGTTCTAAATCATACTGATAATTTTAAGACTTTAAAATTTTAAGAGCTTGTAATGAGCAGCCTTGCATCTACTGTTTTGTGTTTTTATGGTTGTTTCCTAATGGAACATAAAAACTGCACTAAAAGCTGAAAAAGTTACACTATTTTGTAACTTCTTCAGTTTCACATAAGCAGAGTCTTGAAAGATGTTGCGTGAAAACTCACTTCTTTCTGTCATGAAGACTTTATATTCATTCCCCCTTGGCATGAGAGTTGCCTGAGGTTTAGAATGAAATATCTAACAAAATCTCTTTACAATATATCACCCTATTTACCTTTGCTTTCAGTGAGGCTTTGGTTTTACTCCCAAATCTTCAAATATTATGTTTAGACCCTATTAACCTACTGATTCCAGTGAAAGAAGGTACTTTTTTTACTTTGGAAAATTGGATTCGGGTTACTGAATTATTTAGTCACTTTTGAACATTTTACTGCTTGCTGTGAACAATAAACATAATGCACTTTTGAAGATGTTGATCTTTGCTATAAACAATAAAAGTAACCTCTTTGTACATCACTAATCACTGAGTATTGGAAAGCAGCATTAAAATATGAAGAAATTTCCAACATACAGAATTTCACAAGGTCAGTTCAGTAACAGTGTACATTTCAGTAGTATTTATGTTAAATCATTTTATTGATTGTTAAATAGTTTGTAAACAGAAATGGTTTTTGTGGTCTAATTTGCAGAATAAGATGGTTTTCCAGTTTACAAAGTTAATGCTTCAGAGCCTGACAGGAAAATCAGGCTCCAAGTGTGATTTTTTGTACTCCTTTAGCCCTGATAAAGAAATTACTCCCCCTAGTAAAATGGAATTGCAGAATTAAAATACTTCTGTGGATGTAACATTTGAAGATTTAAAACAAATTATTTAACTCTCTCAAAAGAATGTCCTGTATTCCTTTAACGCTATATGCAGGTAAAGCAGTGAAAGAGCATTGGATATTTCACAACATAGTTTAATTCCAAAATGTCCAGCGAGAGCTCACCTGGAATATTGTTTTGAAGATATTGGTATATAGCTAGGGCCCAAAATGCCTTTTGTGCCAAGAAAGCTAATTTTTTGTATTTTAAAATTAATTTAGCCAAAATCTGGATTAGCTATGTTGCATCCTCCTTAACCAGAGGCATGTAAACCTCAGGATAGACAGCTGTTTGGATGTTTCAGACTGGGACTCCTGCCCTCAGTAAACATATTTGATTCTCCTACATGGTCAGTTGGCTGCATGTGCTCATGCCCATATGCTTGGATGGCATTGTGCCTGCTTGCTAGCTGGTCAAACTGTTCCATTAGGGCTTAGATGCCAAGATAACAGGTTGAGTTGGGCACCATCTATCACAGCATGCGTTCTATCACTTCTGAAGGAAATCTTTCCTCAGGAACAAGATGCCACTCTCCACAACTTGCCTTTTTACATTCATCTTCCTTGCCACTTAGATGTTAAAAACACCCCCAAAAGAAGATAGGAGAAAAGGACAGATTTAGGTGAAATTTTTAGTTTTCAAAATTGTCATTGTGGCTGTGGCATAAACTCATGAAGTCCACAGGGATTTAGAAGTTCATGCAAAATGAATAGTGTACAAGCCCTCAAGCAATCTGCATTAATGCAAGCTTAAATCAAACACCACAAGTGGGCAAAGTGTAAAAGAAATAAAAGAGTCACTGAAACATTTTACAGTTAGCCTTAGATAGCTGGGAAAGGCCATTGTAATAGTCTCAATGTTTCTTTTTTGTTTACAACAGCTGATGAAGTCAGGGAAGAAAAAGCATGCTTTCAGGCTCAGTGTCATTTTCCTACAAACTTTGCTTTCATTTTATTCTTGGATTAGTGTAGCTACATAAACACACTAAATATGTGAAGCAAAATGTAGTATTATTTAGACATAAAAACAGTAAAGGCAGAACAGTTTTAGGAATAGTCATAAAAAATCAGGAAAATTAATTGCTTCTCATACATCAGCAGAAACTATGTTACTAGACATTATCATGCTCAATTGGTGATACCTCCAAAATGAGCTAGGGAAGAGGCAGCAGCCTCTTAGACAAAGTAGTTGTTCAGCTGAGCCTTATCACATTCAACACTGGGTAAAGGAAATAATGTATATACTGATTCAGAACAGGGAAGTGCCTCCAATGACTCCTGTATCTGGGAGGTAAGAGTATGGCATATATAATATCACATAGCAAGCTTATTGAGACTTGAAGAACTGGCTCTGGAACAACATTGTTTTTGTAATGTTTACACCTCAGTATCTGTGGAAGCTTGGTTGGCAAGAGTAAAAATCCTAAAATTTGCTTTTTACTGACAAACACTAAAAGGATTGACTATGGTCTATAGAAAGCAAATATAAAAATGATCAGAATTTGATTTTTTGCCATTGAACATACTAATTACATTTCTTTTTTCCTATTTTCCTTCCACAAGTCTTGCTGCATTGCACTTTGGGACACTTTCTTGGCTGCCATGTTACTACGAATTTAATTGTTTAATTTCAAATAATTTTTGAGAACTCTCATTACATGAAAGAAAAGAAAAAGTTGTCAGGGTTCCAGAAGCATCTACTGCTGTAAATGTGTTATAAAACCTTAATGCTGTGTCCATTCTAATTAATATGGATTTATTAAAACTGGCATGACTTTTAGACCATTTTCATTGAAGCAACTGAGAATAAATCAGAGAGAAAAGCAACAGATGAAGGACTTTTAAGCAGCTTAGTGGCCTAAATCACTTGTTAGTCCCTGTCTTTTCTTGGATGTGTTGCACAGTTCACAGTTTTTCCACTGAAAATGAATTATTTGGATAATGAGAGAAAGAAACTCAGATATGTTGAATTAACTTGTAAGACTGATGGTGATGTTTTTGTTACTGAGTGCACAGACAGGACAGATAGTGACTCCTAAAGTTACTCTGCTACTTGGGACCTGGGTTATACTTACCATTAAGTAAGTTTTCCCGCTTTATGTCTTAATGTCATCTCAATTACTTGATGTTAATATAATTTAATGTGAAGTAAGCATGTTTCAGTTTAACTCACCCATATGTACTTAAAGCAGTCAATATTAATTAAAAATCAAACCTGTTTGCTTTCTTTCATTCCTCCTCCACTGTTAAACAAGTCATTCATATCTTTACTACTTTGGCAAAGCTAGTCTGGTACAGATTGCAAGGGCTGAGCCTTGGTTTTGTCTTTTTTTTTTTTCTTTTTTTCTTTTTTTTTTCCCCCCATGAGTAAAATCACTATAACAAGGTTATTTAATATAAAGGCTCAGGAGGGGTCTTGGGCTCAAATGGCTGTCTTCAGTTGTTGTGGGATTTTGTTGGATATCATTAGACACTGAGTAACATAGACGGGGAGCATTGACAGAGTATAAGAGCCAGGAATGGAAAAGCTCTGATTTTGGTACTGCTGCCGTCTTTCAGCAGGACTTTGTCTAACCTTAGGCATGGGAAATTTCAGGGACTTGCGTTCTTTCAGAATTAGCCTTACACCTCTCTCTACCTTAGTTTATCCGTGTGTAAAATATATTAATTATGCACAACTAGTTTTGTAGTAATTATTAAATTCCTGGATGAAAAACACTGCAAGAATGCAGGGTAGTATTCTGTGTAATAACACCATCTGCTGTGCAGCAACTGTGGAAGTCATTAGAGAAGAAAGAGGAGAAAATAGTTCATATTGTCATAGTAAGCTATCCTTTCTTTCTCTTTGGGTTATTGTGTGCTTTAGCACTGCACAGTTAGGTTTCAGGATCAGCAGCATTTAGGGGTTAGTCTCAGCAGAATTTCCAGATCCTGCTTTCTAATTCAAATTTATTCTATGATAAACTGTCTGAGCTGAGCTGTTGTGAGCTATGAGTTCTCTATAAGCTCATGGAAAATATTATTGAATGATTGTTACGAATGGGGATATAGAATATAAGTAATAACATACCAATGTGTGCTTTTTAACATGTAGGTCACATTTGAAGATGGTGTGTGGTTTGGGGTTTTTTTTTCCCACTAGACTTACAATACATATGGATATTTTGTAGTCCTAATTGTTGTGGCTTTTTAAAATTACCTCCTTGTTGTTGTGATTGCAAGAATAGTGAGCATAATAGGTTAGGTAAATTTTGGTAAAAAAAACCTCTAAAATTTGTTACGAACACAATCCAAAGAGTCATGAGTTAAAAAGAATTACAGCTTCTGTTCTGATATAAACTAGAAACATTATGAAGCAATTCTCACTCTCTTGCTATCAAGAATGATACTTTATCTCTTGTAGATACATAACTTGGTTGAAAACTTATCGTTATTTTTGACAACAAATAAGATGTTAACTCACGTTACATCATAAGCCTTCTATTACAGCTCTACAAAGCAGGGCAGGCAAATTCTCTGTGTTAAAGATGTGGAAACTGAGGCACGGGGAGGTGAAAAAAATGATTTCATGCTTTCCACTAGGCCGCTAGCATATTTAACAAACAAAAGTAGTCCTTATCACCAGGCTAGTGCTCTGTCCTTTAATTTTGCACATAAATATACATTTCTGCTTCTAAGTAAGTGAGACAGAAATGGAGAATTTAACTGAACTTTTTTTTCAAACAAAAAAAAAGACCTAAGGGTGCACGTGGCTAACTTTTTTTTATTGTCAGCAAAATGAAGTAGCTGTTTTGCAGAGGAAAATATATTTAGGCTGTGGTTCTACAAATATTGATACTTAATTATTAATATCAGCAGAGCACCATAGATTTGAATTAATTTAGGCATGGATGTACAATCACATTTTGTTGGATTAGTCAAAGGCTGTTCAGGGGGTTAATGCCAGCTTTATCCTTTTATACAAACTTCATGCTGGATGGAGGAAGACAGGACATTCCTGAATAAAATGTGAGGGTTTAAAGTTAAGTCTTCAAAAGAGTTGTCAACAGAGATGGCTCTGCGGAGGGAGTGTAACACCTTCTGTTATGTGGCCGCAGCATGTTGGTAGAACTGCTAAACTTGGATTTACCATACCACCAAACCCTGCTTCCATAGCTGCAAATGCTAATGGGGTCCTGATTTAGCAGAGTGGTGAATGCTTAATCCACTCCTATTTAGCAAGACATTTTGCTTGTGCTTAGTTATTATATAGTACATTATAGCTAACTCTTTTCAAGTGAAATAAGCTTAAGTGAATACCTAAAGGTAAACACGTTTAAGCACTGAAGAGGAGCACTTAAGCTTAAGAATGGAATGATTCAGACTAATGATGGTTTTGAGCTGACAAATTGTAACTCTGGAGGAATACTTAACATTTACCATTTGTGTAAAACCATATTATTGTGTGTACTAATGATTTTATTATATGCTGAAGTACCTTTGTGTCCCTTCAAATAGAGATCTCATTGATAAAAGAATTAGTATTTTGTGATTCTTCCCATAGTACTTGTGCCTAAAATCGGTCTGCATCACGTAACTTATGCATATACTTGAAGGAAATGGAATTAATAAAAAAGAAATTGCATGTTTTAAATGAAAATGAACATGTGATAATGTTTAGCTAGCATATTCTCTGAGTCTACATATTTCTACCCTAATCTTCAGGCTCTGTATTAAGCCGAAGGCTACTTTTTCTTAAAATCCCCAGTGGCAATCACTCTCTCTCTTCAGCCCTCCCCTGGCACATCAAAGACAAACTTGGGGAGAGAAAGGTAATAAGGAGGACTTTATTAACCTATCCATTTTATGTAAGCTACCACTCTTTCTGTATTAACATGTTCATTATGTGACTGAGCTGGATTTGCCTGAACAATGACAATAATCCTTATGCTCATGTCGATGGCATTTTTTCCTGGATACTGAGTGTATCTGGAGATGAGAGTGCAGGATGTGTCTCTATGGCTCATGTTACATTAACGAGGATGATGGTAATGCCCATGTCTATATGAAGGCCTAGATTTCCGGCGGCTTGTTCTCCTCCTGTTGCACAGACACCTGAACACATCCTGTAAACCTGCGGTTTCTAGCTGACACCTGCCGGCTAAAATTTTGCCCATTTACTTTAAAATACCAGTCTGTGAAGTGTAGGAGTTCAGATGCTGGTGAGCAAGTGCCTCAGCTATCAATTGTACAGGTGAAGGCAATGACCTTGGCAGCCGTGTTAGCCTGGACCTCCCCTGGTGTGGGCCCAAGGTGGCAAAATGGCGTCCAGAGCAGCTGGTGTGTCGGGTGGCACTAGACCTGAAGGAAGCTCCGAGGACAGCAGTCATGTCATACAGCCAGGCAGCCTCTCCCACATTGCCCACTGCCTTCTGACGGAAACCACTTTCAAAAGAGGAGGTTTGGAAAGGTTTTACATCGCCCTTTGAAAACAAGCTTGGAGGAGAATGAGCAGTCTGTTCCCAGGCCCCTTTAGCTACTGATTGGTGTGTTTACTGTGAGGGCTGAGATGGCTTCTGCTCTCTCATGGGGAAGACTGAAATCTGTACTTCCCATACTGGAAGAATTATGCCCTCCCCCCTTCTGCCAGCCTACAGATTGTTCTCAGATTTCAGGGGATCTCTTCTGCTCTGGACATTGCTCTCTGGTCGTTTTAATGATCTGCTAGAAGAAGCCAAGGCTCCAGTCTTTCCTTTGAGGATTGCTTGTATAGGTTATCGAGTAATCATTTTGGTGGTGTTTTTTTTAAAAAAAATATTTTAACCTTTTAAAAAAGGCAACCAGCTGTCATTTATTGCCAGTACCTAGTCCAGAAGGCACAACCTGAGCATTCCTACTGAGTGCCACCATTCTAGCAGGAAACCACAGGCTTTGTGTGGTCTGAGCACTGAGCTGCGCCAGTGGTGTGGAAATGTGGAAAAGCAAAAAGTGAGGTATGTGGATACTTCAACTGGTTCAATGTCAGCTAAGTAAAGTTCTCAAGGATCAAGAATCTTGGATTTAGGTGCCCCCAAATAGCCTTTTGAATCTACTCCTAAATCCTTTAAAATATGTTGAAATTTAACAAATGTACTGATCTTCAAACCACTGAAACACATTTACGTTGTAAATTCATATTAGTTCCATCTAAAGCTTGCCCCATTTCACTAAAAGCTTGTACTTATGAGCTTTGCTACACTGGAGCCTAAAGTTGACCATTTACACCAATGTAGACAAAAAATTGAATGCAAAAGTTAGTTAATTTGCACATACCAAGTTTTCATGCAACTGTTTTTGTTTGCAGTAATGGTCATTTGCATGTGAACTGTCTCTGCATCTGTAACTGGAAGCTGCAAGTGGAAAACTGTGCAAACTTAAAAATCAGAATTTGCTATCAGTATGTTTTTTAATATAAATGTAGTCTTTCAGTTGTTCAAAATCAGTGATAGATTTTTTTAATTCAGTCAAGAAAATGTATCAAAATTAAGTATACAGTGTAGGAGTAAAGGTACACCAGAGTATGGTATAGCATCAGCGGCTTCACAGGAACAGTTCAGGTGTACACTTTTACCCTGGTAAATGTCATGTAGTTAGGACCCTTTCGTTTAAAGAGAAGTTGTTGCGTGGTTTTGTAAACTTGTGTGAAGGTCGTGGTGTTATAAACTTTTAAAAGTGTGTGTGTGTAAACTACCAAACAGCAAGTGAAGTTCATACTTTACTGTAAAGGCATTGGTTCATCTATCAGAGCTCTTGTTCAGGGTTATTAATTTTTGTTTATTAATTTATGTTTGTTTTGCTTCTCAAGTGTATTAGGTATAAAGGCATCAAAGCTATTTTAAATCTAGATGAGATTGTCCAGCCAGCAGAGTTTATGCAATTTGACAAATTTACTTTGCATTCTCACATTTAGTTAATTTGGATTCATTTTCTGGAGCATTTCTAAATAGTTAAACTCTCAAACCTGAAGGATTAAGAACACATATGTTTAGCTAAAGCATACAAGTATTTTTATCACTTTTTGAAATAATACTTGCATTGTTGTTTTAAGACAACTTGAATGAATCTTAAAATTGTTATGGAACTGAGTATTCTAACAGAGTGCATTAAAGCACCACACACACACACCCCCCACTGAGAGATGTTTAACCAACTTTCTCTGGAAGGGGTTTCATTTGCTGATCACTATTCGTAGAATTTTTAATAAAAGTGTTTTCTTATCTTAGCCAAATTGTAAATGTATCCACAGGATAATTTTATAAACTATAAACTATGTACGTATGTGTTCATTCCAAACTACTTCTGGCTTGTAAGCACTTAGTTGGAACTGTAATATCCATAACAAGTCAAAATTAGAAAAAAACTTAATTTGACTAGAATCTACTTTTGAAACTAAGGAAATCATATAAAAACATGAACCATGTATTACTATGGCACCTGCTGTTTTTCAGGTGTTTATAACATAGCCATAAAAATTCACTCCAGGCTGAAACTTGGTATTTAAAAGTCTCAGCTCAGCAGGATTTTTAAATCAGATTTGGCTTAAATTAGTTTGACTCTTTTTCAGTTATGAAAAGGAGGGTGGAGGAAAGAAATTTTGGTGTATCAAATATAATTTTATTCATTCCTCTAGCTGAAAAACTGTTTTGCTTTACAAAGATATAATTTGCAGGTCGTTAGCCCATAACATGGAGTAGGGAGTCAGGGTGTCAAAGGGGGAAAAGAGGGAGAGAAAGAATTACCATCCAAGAATTTGGCATTTGCAAATGCTTAATGTCTTCTCTGAGAACATTTACTATGGGTTCTTACTGAGCTTTCATGAAACTGTATCCGGGATATACAGCATTTTTTTAATTGAAAAAACATGCTTTCATTCAGTAAAGTCAATAACTCATAGTTTAAGGTCTGTTTTGTCATATGTCAATGACTGGCGAATGAATTATGTTCAGACATAATTGATTTAATACTTTCCAACAGTGACATTAAAGAATCTAAAGCAATCTGGGACCTCAGCTTCCTCTGTATTTTACTGGAAGTGAGGCACCTACAATCCTTCTGGCTCATCTGAAAAAAAATCCATCCTCCTTCTGTTGTATTCAGTGTATGTAAAATATGAAACCAATTTTAATTAACTGAGGATCAAATAGATTGACACAATTTACATTTACAATGCACCACTATTGGTACATTGCTTATATATGTATATACACATACATATATGCACATACTGGCATCTCTGCTTGTAAAGACTTTCATTTGCAGCAGAACCTGGTAGATGTCTGGACTGAGATTTTCCAGTTGCCAGTAGCTTTCAGTGTCTCTTTGCTCAAGTGCTTTGTACGACATTTTCAGCTATTCTGAGAAAACACAACGCCGGATGAAGCCTGTATAAGCTGTGGCTGCCGAGCACTATTGTAAATCAAGATTTTGGGGTACAGAAAAACTGGGGAAGCCAAAACTGGAGGCCAATTTTTTTAAGAACGCAGCTGTCAAAGGCTCAAAACAGCTAGTATTAATTTCTTTGAAGATAATACATTTTGTGGTATTCCTCCTTATTTTTAATGCTTTTATACAATAGAATGCATTACCATAGTGTTCCCTTTCTCCCATCTGTTCCTCAAAAAGGAAAAAAGAGGTACACAACATTACAAAAGGGCTCTTGGAAATGTTTATGCAAAGTACTACTTTTCATCGCTAAATCAAACCTAGGGACAAGCTAGCAGAGAAAGTGTTCCTTCTTTCCCATACAGGATCTATGCATACTTTTGTTTTAACAGTCAATCCTGAAGTGTGGACATTTTTGCTTTCAGTTCATCTTGCAGTACATAACTCTGAAGAGATGTGCCTGATGCTCCATGAATGATAGCATATAGTGATGTTGCTCTCATTGTGGGGTACTGCCAAACCACAATTTGCAAGTACTGAATGTCCTGAACTGCAATAGGATTATTTTGATACTTCAAGCTTGGCATTATCTCCATATCTTGGGTTTTGCTTTAAATTTAATTCTCATGTCTGTCCTAACGTGGCTATTTTACCAATAAACCAGACACATTTATTGTTTCCTTCTTTTTTTTCCCCTATTGTTCATGCTTTGACAGTTCCATAAAGTTTATTTCTCCCTGCTGCTTAGTGTCTTTTTATTCCGTTTGTTTTTCTCTACTTCCAGCTGGGATATAGTTTAATGAATTATTTTCCAGTGTGTGTGATATGGCTTTTATGGCTTGCCTTTGGAGATTGTGATTAATACAATTTTCTTTTATTCTTTGCCCTGACCTGGTTCCCAGTGCTCGGTGTAGTGATGATCATCATTGTATTAAGAATATTGAGATGATATTATCCATGTTAAGCCTGGAACACATTTTCATTCATTCTGCTTTTATTCTTCTGTTTGGATTTTTATTTTTAGTATCAGTCCTGAAATTTTTGCTTCCATGCCAATATCTGTACATTTATTTTGTGTTGTAGTTGGCTAAGTAAGAGCTCTGCTGCTAGTGAGCTGTCCCACACAGTCATCAAGTCCATACCTTCCCTGAATATTTTTTTTAAGTGATTTGGCATCCAGGTTTGTGCCTTTTTTTTTTTTTTTTGTTTCCTGTGAGCTTAAGTGGAAGTTTATAGAAATCATCCAGCGTGGCAGCAGGTTTGGGTCCAGCTGTTCTTTAAGCAGGCAGGAGCCTCCCCACCCATGGCCAAGAATACACAAACTTTGCAAAACATTCCTAATGTGGGGAAGATAAAGGCATGAGAGAAGAGGTGAGGTGACCACATTCAATTTCTGGTAAATCCACACCTACTGACCTAGATTTGCAATTTGCATCTTAGCCACTTGACAGCTTTTAATTCAGCCAGTCTGAAAATATTTTCTTATTCATCCCAGGTTATTTTGTTTTACTTCTTACAGAAGGATATTAGGGCAACTGTTTCTCGTGGCTAACTACACTTTACAAGGAAAAAAAAAGTGCAGAGTCAGCACAGCCAATTCTAGCATTCTTTTTCATTCATTGTTTCATAAATATGTTCAAACCTGAGAATAAGGTATCAGTGAGTTTGACAGTTTGTCTTCTAAGACTGGCCAATTTTTCTTGCCTTATTGTAGGAGAAACTGAAGAGCATACTATTATTGATGTATGCTTGCCTGCTGAGAGCTCATCCGAGACTACCAGCTTGTTTCAAAGTTCTCAAGTAGAAATGCGTTCAACTCAAACTCGTTTTGTAGACAAAGATTCTGACACGTCACCAATCTCTAGTTCCTTTCAGCATCAGTTTATGAATGTCCTATTTAAGTGGTTCCCTTTAAAGGCTTATGAATCCTCTCCATCTTCTTACAATAACTATTCTCTCTTTCCCTCTCTTCTCAGAAATATTGCAGTTCCATCTTGCATATTTAATGTTTCTAAATTCCTATTTAGTTTTCCTTGGTAAATTAGTGATACTGTTCTTCCTCCAAGTGCTGTTTAGCTGTTCAGGTTTCCCAGATTAGGGAAACCGAGGTATTTAGCCTTCCTGCTAGCTTTCAAGGTTGTAGTTTTGTCACTACCTGTAATGATCTTCCAGTCCTACACCTTCCATCTTGAGATTTCTTTTGTTCTCCCTAATGCACCATGGCACCTCCAAAATGGAATGAGGTTGTTGAGAGATTTCTGTCTTTGGATTTTTGAATTTTCTTCAATTGTTTGCTAAAATAGGATAACTTTGCTACAGAATCTACTTTTGTTGGTTATGACTTTCCTGGCAACAGCAAGATGTGATATTTTTATGTATCTGAGTCAAGCTAAACCATCGTTTCTTGGTTTGATGGCAGAGGTAGTAATTCCTTCCCTTAGATACATTTCAGTTTCTAGTGCCACTGTCTGAGTTTTAGGAGTAAGTCTTTACTGAAATTTGTACCACTAACACTTACATTTCTTAGACTTTATTATTATGTCAGCACTGTCCACAGCATTGTGGTTATTTCAGCAGTAACTATTGTGTTTCACTGAGCAGTAGTTAACATTTTTTTAGAATTGTATCGTAGAATATCTTAATAAGATATAAAATTATACATTATCTACTGTCTGGACTTAAGAATAATAGGAGATATGAATGCCAGTTAAATAATCTACTGAAATAACATGATGGTCTTTTCTCTGCAGTCTGCTTAAGCCTATACAAACAATGTTACTTCCTCTTGATATTGAAGTGATAGTTGTACAATAACCTTACTATGAAAAATGAGAGATGTATCAGAGTGCTTTAAATAAATAGATCTGAAGTCAGCAGGAAAAGTCTTGGTGGAGGCATGGCCCCTATGTGTGAGGTTGAGCAAATAGAGGAAATGGGCAAGAGAAACCACTTACTGAGGTCTTGAAAATGTTTCCGTAGCCCAGAAGATAGTACTGGGTAACAGGTACATCAGAAATAGATGCATTGGTATGCTTTGTGAACAGAAAAAAATGCATGTGTTTTATTTTTTCTGCGTATTTCTGAGTCAATAATGAGTTCCACTGTCAGAGTAATTTTTGCCTTTCTACATACTGTTGATTATTTCTAAGTCCATATATGGGATTTTCAGCAAGAGTTAAGTTGGATATTGCTAGTAATGTAGTCCATAAATAAAAGTTTAAATCATTTTGTTGTTGTTGTTATCCATGTCCTTTAAAACCCAAAATCAACTTTAAAAGATAGGCAAAATGTGCTTAGTGTGTATTTTTTACTAGAAAACAGAAGCATAAAACAAAAGGTGGACTACTGCATTTATCCATTATTGGGAGAAGATACGTTGAAATTCTGTGGTTTTTCTTGTTGCTTTTCTATTCAGTGAAAATTGGAAATTGTTTTTATTTCACAATTTAGAAATCTGTTATTCTTATGCAGAGTACAAAACTGGAATTTTTTTTCTACCCTCGGCACTCATAAAAATTTTTATCTTCAATGTGTATGAAGTAAATGTTTATGATATCTGTAGCCATGGATAATCAAGCCCTTTTGTGCTTTCAAATCCAGGTAGTAAACCACTTTCTGGGAATCAGAAGAATGACTTGTATGAATTAACTGCTCATCGGTATGGGTACAGAGGTGTTTTTTCTACCAAAATAAATAGCTGCAATAAATACGTGAAAATAAGGTTTAAGATTAGAAACAAAAAATAGATTAGTCCCATATAGTAGGATTTAGTCACTAATTTCTTCAGGAGTATTCAGATGTCTTCTATAAGAAATTAATCAGGAGAGGTTGGTTGTCTTCAGTCTTCAAAATATTTTTTCTCTTTTCGTTTTGTACAAGAATTCAGTTAATTCCCAGGAGTGGTGGTTTAATTATCAAGATAATTCCATGTTTAACAGTCGTGATGCTTTTATAGTCAATAGCCCAGTTGTGTTGTGGGTTGTTTTATTTTAAATAAGAAGCTGCTATTATTTCCTGTCACAAAAATGATGTATCTTTTTCCTTTCTGTCATTTGACAGTAAACTTTGTTAGTTATGAAACCAGATCATTCTGTGTATTATATGAGTCACTTACTATTAGTCTCACTTTTTAGGGAATTGAATTTGCCTGTTTTCTTCACTGGTGGGAATATGAGTTTATTGTTTTGGACTCCTGCTCAAAGACAGAAGGGGATGCTGGTGGCATAACTGGAGGGAATTTTTTTTTTTTATCCCTTTCCACTCTATCTTTGTGGGCTTGTTGAAGGACAGAAGATTTTTCTTTTTTTATTTCTTTTTTTTATTTCTTCTTCTTTTTATTTTTTTTCTCCCAATAGGACCCACTGCCTTTTTTTTTTTCCGTAGCGGAGGAAATCTCACACTTCTGTCACTTTGACACATCACTGACTGTTAGAGAACATGGAGCCCCTGTTTACTGCTGGTTCTTGAGTCTTAAACAGACCTCCACTGCTTTTATTATACCAGTAATTGCACTTAATGTAACTGCATTTCTAGTACGCTTGGCTAAGCTCTGAAAATTAAGTAGAGGGTACTTTGTTATAAAATTCACTGTAATGAGCTCTGGTGGGACAGGGTCTGTTAAGTTTGAAATTGCCTCAGGCCATTTCCAAAGAACTTAAAATATTTCACATCTATAAAAGTTTGCAACTAGACAAATAGCCAAAGGTATGGTTCAGACGAAGAAAACCACAGCCCCACAATATGCACTGGATGAAATATGAGCACTTTTAATACCAAATTGTTACATTTATTTTAAACATTTATCATCTCAAGTCATTTGTTAAACAGAAAGTTTTCAAGCCGACAGCATGTAAATTTTAGGTGACTGGTTGACACAGTGGTTCTTATGCATACTCTTTTTGCTTTTGGTTTCTTAATCCAGACCATGTATTCATGCAACTGGAATAAATTTAGGACTCCCTCTGTGTTTACATAAATTGGTTCAAGAAGGGGTCACACCTCTCAGTACAAAAACCTTATAAGAACTGCTGCAACTATTAGCCAATTAGCTTAATGTTACAACTAACAGCCTGTACCGAGTACTGATCTCTGGTATCTGCCTAAATAAATGACTAATATGCCTTCAATTCCCTCAGTGTTCTTGAGCTATATGACCACTGTAATGCTTTGTGGCTAATAAAATTTCAGATTGACTAATTTATTGGGTAGCTTTACCAAAACATCCAAGTAATCCTTTATATACTCATTAGAAACGGGTCCAAAATGAATTCTCTGAAGACTAAGTGGAAAAGTCTCCCTGGGATCAGCATCACTGAACTTCAGATACATTGGCACAAATCGGGTGGAGGATCTTCTGTGGTTTTAGTGAAGCAATTTATCTATGTTTTGTAGTTGAGCTTTAAGCACAAGGTAATTAGAGGCCCCCAAGCTTGAAATTCATGCAACTTTTTTTTTTTTTTTTTTCCCCTTTAATAGACTCTATACGGGCTTGCCAAGCTAAGTATTTGCTGGATGCGAGTTGTATGCAGAAGCTGTGTACCAAACTTCCAGATAGGTTAAAATCTTAAAACTGTTTTCTTTTGGTTTTAAATTTTGAATGTAGAAATGAGGAGGAAGTCTTTTTGTAACTGAGGGTCAGTCTGCAGCCTATTGTGTCATGAAGAAATATTCACTACTCAATAATCAAATACACTGTGGCCATTAAGTACTGCACCTGTTGTCCAGATGGGCTAACAATAAACATGACATAGTCAATCATGCTTGCAGAATAGGGTGGACAGAAGGCTTTGGGGGACGTTTCCAGGGTCTTCCTCTGTTTATCTAGACCTTTACATCTATACTATTATGTGGTTGGCAGTATCTGGGTTAGTGCATTTCAATCGTGGAATCACTCTGGCAAGTTACTCAAGGGGCTCCATGAGGTTATGTGTTTCTTTTGAGTTTTAAATTGAAATGGCAGCTCTCTTTTTATTAACTAAGAAAACTTTTATTTGACAAAGAATGAGGCGAGAAATCTCTTCATGTTGAGAAACATTAAATACCAGCAAAATTGTCCTAACTTTAAATGCAAATAAAACTTTTTCTCTATACTGAACTTCCTCCATAACAGGATATTTTTAGAGCTAGGAATCATTTATTAGTTTAGATAATTTTATATTATGACCAGTTATTGAACACAATTATGTGCAGTACTGCAATGTAAAACATGGCATCAAAGCCAACCTTTATTGAATAACTCCTTTATAAAAGAGTTTTGGACCAAAAGTACTTCAAAAGTCATAAAAGCCCATATTCCATTTCACTCCTAGGAACATCTTTTATTAGATTAACAATTTGGAGAAAGGAGAGATTTAGATTTTATTTGAATAGGCATACTATTTAAAATACCTGCACAGTATTTAAAATATGCTCCTTGCCCTATTTAGCTTCTGTATTTAAAATATTACACCAAGTTTACCAATGTGCTTAAATTTAAAATAAAACAAATAAGTATTTTTTGGATCAAGGCATGACATACTCAGGGAATTGCTAAAGATCACTTCACTCACAGTTTTGGAAAATAGTAACTTATTATTTACTTTTTGGAAGTAAGTGACTAGAAAAAATGTTTTTTGTTAAGTCAGCTCCAAACAGACTCTTAAGTTTGTTGGACTCATAAACCTAAATAATTTTATTTCAGTAAACTGAAGGATGAGATTCAGAAAACATGAATAAATCAGTTTAAATATTTCCAGGAGTTGCCAAAAGGGTTGTTGCCAGACAGTAGTTTTCAATAAGTTTAATGCAGTGTGATACGGACTGGGAGCATTGAACTGGAGCTAGCATGAAATGAGCTAGGAGTAAGAAAACAGTCTCAAACTGGATAGTCAACAGATGCAAAAGCACATGATCAGCAAGTGCTAGTATTTGGTCTCTTGCCTGTTGCTATTACTGGCAAGAATGTCCAAAGTAAGGATGCTGCTTCTGCAGTGTTACTTGAAATGGTACTCTGATGTCACTTCCCATCATTCACATGGTTTCAGATGAAGAAATAAGGATGAATACAGATGAATGGGTCCATGTGAATCTCATGAAGTTCAGCAAGGCCAATCAAAAGGTCCTGGACCTGGGTCAGGGAAATCTCTGACATCAGTACAGACGAGGAGATGTATTGATTGAGAACAACCCTGCGGAGAAGGACATGGGAAATACTGATGGATAAAAAAATTGGACATGAGCTAGCAACGTGTGCTTGCAGCCCAGAAGACCAGTTGTATCCTGGGCTGCCTGAAAAGGAACATGGCCAGTGGATCAACAGAACTGATTTTCCTCCTCTACACTGGTGCTTATGAGACCCCACCTGCAGTAATGCATTCAGATTTGTGGTCCCCAGTACAAGACAGATACAGACCTGTTAAGAGTGGGTCCAGAGGAGGGCCACAAAAATGATCAGAGGGCTGGAACCCCTCTTCTGTGAAAAAAGGCTGAGAGATTTGAGGTTGTTCAGCCTGGAGAAGAGAAGGCTTTGGGGAGACCTTATTGCAACCTTTCAATATAGAAAGGGCGCTTATAAAAAAGACAGTGGAAGATATTTTTACCAGGGCCTATAGTGACACGACCATTATAAAATAAGTTTGATTAACTGTATTCTTCTCTTTGAATAGCCTTGTTTAGCACCCAGCTCAAGATGTAACCTGAGAACTAATAAAAGAGTAGTTGGAAACCTTTACTTGGGCTTCATTTTGCAGGATCCTAGAGTTGGACTCTCTTATGGTAGCTGGCATACCTGAGTCCATAATAAGACATGAGGCAGTGGTGTTAAAGTGAAAGAGGGTAAATTTAGATTGGGCATAAGAATGTAATTTTTTACAATAACGGTGGTGAGACAAAATGTTGCCTGGAGAAGTTGTGGATGCCTATTGGAAGTGTTCAAAGTCAAGTTGGACAGGGCTTTGAGCAACCTGATCTAGTGAAGGGTGGTCATGCCTGTGGCAGGAGGTTTGGTCTAAATGATCTTTGATGGTCCTTTGCAATCCAAACCATTCTATGATTCTATGAAAAAGTTGTTGGATGTTTTTGTCCACAAGCTAGAGTTATGCCTGATTTGTGGATTCAATACCACACTTTGAAGAGAGCTGGACCTCATAAGATGAGATGTTGTGCTTTGACCATAAGAAGGTGGTGATGTTCGGACTTTTTGCTGCTATAGGCATCAAAGGACAAAAATACATTCTTATGCTGAGCCAAAATAGTAAGTATTGTCAATATAGTGCATTGCAATATAGTGACCAAAGTCAAAATTTGGTGGGAGAAATTGTGCCTTCATTAATTGCTAGATATTCCCTATGTTCGTAATATGGATTCTGAAGAAATACAATTTAAAATCTGACATTGTGAATTGTATTGTGACACTTGATTTGCAGCTCTCTGATGCTGCATGGAAAAGTATAACTTCACTTTCCTTTCTACCCAGCACTGTTTGAGGAAGAGCTTAAATGTATCACTTTCCCCAGTGCAAAGACATCATTATTTTTTAGGTGATTAACCTGAAAACAAGGGTAGGTTACAACGCTTTGGAACTCCACTATCAATGAGGCAAGAGGCTAACCCTCCTTTGATAATGAGTCCTTGAAATTTTGGATAGTAGCTTCTCTGTGGTGTGATTTTTGCTGAGAGCTATGAATTTTTTTAAAATTCCCTCCAGGACACGGCTTTTTGAAATAGCATTTGAAGGTTTGGGAATGAGCGCATGTGTCACTCAGACAAGGACAACATGTAAACATGAGTAAATTTAAATTGTTCAGCTATTTCAACTTAAAAACCTGATTCAGTATTCTCATTCCCAGTTACATTGCCTTCTGGAACTTCACATGCCTGTGAAAATGATCCATTTCACCTCCTACAACACAGTAGGTCCTCTGATCATAATGAATTTCTTTCTCCTAAGGAACTTAGGTGTGATTGAAAGTGCCAACACAAATAAGCTAGTGTGAAATAGGAAAATTGAGGAAAGAAAAAAGTGTGGAAAGAAAAGATGAGTTGAAGTAGTGTAAAAGAGGAAAATATTAAATGTAAAAAGGGTGTGTTCAGTACTTTCCAGGTTTTATTGTACAACGAGTTTTCCTTCATTAACTTTAACAAATACATTAAGAATAAACTGGTGACTTTTTTTTAGACAGAGTACATGTACACAACAGTATAAACTAGCTCAGGGACTGGAAGCAGTCCAGCCCTGGTAATACGGAGGTGAAAAAGTTATTTTATCTTGCTTCTTGGGAAAGTTTCATAACCTTTTTTAACACAGCTAGACCTTTATCAGTGGCCACATTAACCTGTTTGCAGCTAGTCCACATTTGCCTACATCGTAACTGCAAAGACATACCCTTAGCTCAGCTCCAGATATTATGTGCCAGTAGTTCAAAAGGATGTTTGAACCCCACAGAACAAATGGATTACAACACAGGTGTTGTATATGCAGCTCAGAGTGCAGTTAAGTCCCTGTTGCCTTGTTAGCTCCAGTGTCAGCAATACTCAAGCGGCCATCTGAAGTGTCAACTAACTAGTGAACTTAAAACATCACCTCAGTGGAGCTAGAGGTTTCTGTTTGAGAACAGAGGTGAGGTACAAGCCAACATGGGAGCTGCACCTTGAGTTAACACTGTAGTGGACACCACTTCTTTGCTGCATGCAGCTTTTGCTGGGGTTGTAAACAAATCACACCTTTAAAATGCTGTTTAGATTGTCCCTAATTCTTCCTTTCAGTTTACATTCTTCAATTATTCTTTTCCTTTATTACAAGTGTTTTGATTTTCAGTCTATTCTTTCTGCTACCCACTTTTCCTTTTATCTATGAAGAAATAACTTTTCTCTTTCTGAAGTCATCACTCGCCAAAATAAGCCGTTCTCTTCAGAAGACATCTGTCTGTGAGCTGTCACAGCAATGTATGTTTCCCCTAATGTTTCCTCCAATATTTCTTCTTCCAGCCATGTAGGTGCCCCTTCATTCCTCAGGTTCCTCCTCTCTTGTAGAAGAAGAGGTCACTACTATGTGAGACTTAGTCTCAGAGAAGTTTGAAACAGAACTTTTCAGTATTACTTTTGGAAAAGTTAGTGCAGTTTTGCACAATAGTTAATTCTTCTAGTGTGTTCTTCACCTTACTTGTGGAAAGAAGTAGAATATACCTTGCAATAATATTGTATTTGTAAAGCAAAGCCTTTGTGTTGAAAGACTTGTTTGTCAATATTCATAAAAAATAACTTACCACATTTCTGGCTCATGCCCCTACAACATTGTTGAGTGAAAATGTATTTTTTGCAGGGAAATTTCTCAGATTTTCAGGTATTATTAACAAAATAAGATGTTGTTTCATGTAGAGCAGACAATTTAAAATAATCCAAAATGCCCTTAAGCTATCACATTCATAATGAAAAATGTCGGAATACAAACTATCTTCCAGGAGGTTACTAAAAGAAATGTGAAAAATAGATAAACAGAGTCAGGCATTACTCATTAGGTTTTTTCTGCAAGATCTATAAAGGTTGTGGGTGACAGAAGAGAAAAAACAACCCCAAACTGTGTTCTTTGTTGAGTTGAGGCAGTCTTCATTCAGCTCTCTCTTTGTATTTTAGTTTAAGTATCATATTGCATTGTAATGTGGAGTCTTTTCTGCTAATGAGCCTCAGTTACAAAATACATGGTTGTAAAAACCTAGTTCTTCAGCTGGACTGAAGCACCATGAGAAATTATATATTTAAGAATTAAAAGGTGATGTTGGAATGCAACAAAATATTAACAGAACTTCAAGGACATTATTTCAGGAAAATCTGAGCTCACAGACTACTTAGCTGTTAGATCAAGCAAATTATTTCTCTTTATAGCAAATGCGTACATGTAGTACATTAGGTTTGGTGGGTGTATAATAAAATGTAATCGTTGAAAAACTATCTAAATGCAATACATTATCAGTGTAATTGTAAAGCTCTTCAGAAAAAAAAAAAAAGAGAGAGATATATTTATCAGTGCTCATGGAAAGTGAGAAAGCTGATTTAAAGGCTTAGAGTGTTATCTTGCAAAATGAAACTTTGCCCCCAAAGTCAAGGTAACCATCTGTGTCCATGTCTGATTCAAGTACTGTGTGGGGAATTAATTCTGATGCCTTTAAGTTCATTTGTTGAAGAATACCAAAATATCTAGCTAGAATAACCCACTGAACTTTGATGGTTAATTTGTTCAAGGTATATTTTGAGCAGTGAATGCCATGCTGCTTGTTTAAAATTGGACAGCCTTGACTTTTCCAGGTAGCAAGTGTGAATCTTAGCTATGACATAGTCAAATAAATAAAAAAAAAAATTTCCCTCACTGCAGAAAGAATCTAGACCTAAATTAGTTCCTGATGCTAATGAACGCAACTCTGCTTAAGTGAATGTCGTGCCTACACACAACATTCTCTTTGGCTGTAGAGAATTTGCTTCCTGTTTTCTCATTACTAAGCTCTCCCTTCCATAACTATCATGGCTGTCTTCTGATCAAACTTTTCTATACTTCCCTGGTGGGCATTCTCCAAAGGTGAAGGAGACAGCTTTTGTCACGTGTCTGTTTAAAAAGATCCTACTGCATCTAAAAGGGAAAACACCAGTCATGTACTGGGTGGAGCCAATAAAAATAATAACTTCTTCTTTCTAATTTTTTTTCAAGCTCATTCATCATGAACTCTAGGAATCCTTGTAACCTTAGCAAAGATTTAGACTATATCACTATTTCCAGTAAAGATTTAACTATTCTTCTTGCTAGTCATTGAGATTTCCAGGAGATTCTGTTTCATTAAGGACTGTGAAACAGACTCTTACAAATGGTAGCACACTTCTTTTTTTTTTAATGTTAAGAACCTGATCCAAAGTGCTGGAAAGTCTTTCCCTTTACCGCAGGGGTTTTGGATCAACACTTTTCTCTTTTTTTGTAAGCAGCAGTGCTTTTAAAAGCAAGAAATTCTATCTCCCGGTTCTAAGGACTTAACCAGTGTTCTGACGTGTATGACCACTTCCCTTGAAGACTGCTTCATTAGTACTTGGGGATTTCCAGTGTAGCTTATGCATGATCATTTTTTCAGCCCTCAGCGATTCTGAAATACTATTTTAGCTCTTATAAAACTTCATGATGAAAATTCCTTTTTTTTTTTTTTCGCCTAGTGAGAAGTTAAGAACCAGTTGCAATAGATTTTAAGCATTTGTTACAGTTCTAATACAGCTGGTCTTGGTAATGTCCTTAAATTACTTGAGTTATTTTTCGAAATCACCAAATTCTCAATACTTGCATTTGCTTGCAGTCTCCCTTATGAACAGAAAGAAGGAAGACAAGCAAATATAATTGACTAGTGGCACAGTTGGTTCTTACCAGAATCCTCAGTTAATTACACGGTTCAGTTTTGGCAGCTGATACAGATTTGTTCCCTGAAAATGTGGATTGATTGCAGATTTGTATCCAGTCTCACTTCATTTATGAGTCTTTGTTATATCTTTTTCTGACTGCATCACAAAAAGGGAAAAAGACATGGAGCTTACAAACAAATCTGCCACCTACATGCACCAGTCATAAAACCAAGTCTGTAAAAGCGATAAAGCCCTAAATTCACCTTAGAACCAGAAACAGTTCTAAATAGTTGTGCATTTGGATTTGTTTCAATATGTTGCCTACTTTAGCAGGATCATGATGCACTAGTCAGTAATTGTTTAGTTATATCATAGCTGGATTTGGTATTCCAGTGGTGAATGCGATGCCTACGTTTGCCAATAGCAATATTTGATGTGTTTGAAAATTTTTTGTGTTTACTTAACATAAGGGGGTCTGTTCTTTCCCAGCATTCTTCTTAGACTGTGATAGTATGACAAAAAAAAAAAAAAAGAGTATGCCAGAAGTGCAGGTGACCAAAACCTACAACTGCTTACATCATCAAGCACAGGCTTTTTTTTCTCCTTTGCTACCATACTGTGTTTTGTAGCCATTGTTATGAATTTAAATGACTATATCAAATATTAAATTTGTCTGTTTTTTGGTGTCTGATACTGAGTGTTGAATATAGTTCAACATAGTTCAGTAACATCTAAAGCTGTTAGTTTCTAAAATTACATTCCACTTGCTGTCAGAAGAGGTTATATGTATTTCTTAAGAAAATTCAGCGGGTAGTTGTAGCCATATAGCAAATGGTTGGCTTCCTGTGCCTGGCCTTAGCATCACACTTGGTGGTGATAGAGTAGCCCTCCTAGCATACAGTATCTTAGGCCATTAGCAATTAAGTATTTAAATCTTCAAGTACTGTGGATATATCAATAAAAGTTCACATCTGAGAAGCTAATGGAAAGAATGCTTGTTGTAAAGCATCTTATTATTTGTTTTCCTTATTCATTTACTTTTTTGCTACCACAGATGAAATAAGTACTTTTTTCTGTCTGTCAGGAGTTGTATTTTTCCACTGAGCACAGAAAAAAGTTGTTTGCCCATAAAATGTTGCAGTGATCCCACCAAAACTATGGGAGAAGTAAGGCAGGAAAAGAGGACTATGCAAGGAAGCAGACCTCTGTATAGGAGGGTCTAGTTAGGGGAAGCTGGATATGCTTCAGTGTAGTAAAAACAGGGAGGATGTGAATCACAGCTTGCACATTTGCAACACACCACTGTCTAAGGCATAAAAAGGCAATTGTGATGGCTCTAAGGAGGAGCAGCTTGCCTGTTTTGTTCACAGAAGATTCTGAAATAACACTGTCAAGATTTAAGACAACAGAAAAAGGGGAGACATAACAAAGCAAGAATTTTCCTTCTTGACTTTCAGAAATGTATTATACCTTACTTCATGTAGATCGAACAGCTTTTGGTCCCCTTGACATACTAGTGGCATATGAAAGCCCTGTGGATGGATGGAGTGTTAGATTGGAAGTAATAAGGTTGTGCCTGACTTACCTCCGCATTTGTAGCAGATGTTACAAATGTCATAACATGAACCTTTGGGATCAGACTGGAAAAAAAACCAAGACAACAGATGTAGGCCTCTTAGTTTTACCAGCAAGTATAGTCTGACACTATGTAACACTGTTCTGACTTGATGTTAATACCCTGTCCTCCTCCTGAGAACAGAATCAGTGACACTAACCATTTCTAGTAGGACTGAAGCTAGAAAGGGATGACAGCAGTTTTCTTCCCAGAGGAATTTTAATACTAGTTTAAAAATAAGACAATAGAACTATTACTCCAGTAAGTGTCTTATTGTTATATCTTAATCAGTAACCCATACTCATCACTCATTTGGAGGGGAGGAACTGAATTTTAAGGGATTTCTTCATGCTATCATAATGCTTATGCATTTTTCTGCTGGTAGAGTCAAACCTTGCGAAGTGGATATTTCTCTAAAACACTGCTAAATTCCTAGGTCTTTGAGCCCTCAGTGTACCCCACCTTTGTATGTCCCTCTCCCTTGCTTTGCACATCCATCTCTACTTTGCCTCTTTCTCTTTCTTACTTCTGTAGACCTTTTTTCGTATCTCTTTACAGCAATTACATTTCCTGAGAAGATCCTGTCTCACTTTAATTATCAAACCTAATTTCATTCAAGCTACAGTAATATCTAAAGCACCTTTTACTTGCAGCTATTTCCACCAGCACTTTTTCAGCTGTTCCATCTAAATTTTTGAGTTTTCAAAACGTTTTTTGTGCTTCTTTTCACGTTGCCCCATATTTGTGACTTACCCTTTCTGGACTGAAATATAAAGCCCTTTTTCTCTCTTCTTTAAGACTCCTGCCATCTAATAATATTGACAAATTGTTGAAGAATATGTGGAGTTATATGCTTCTTACTGTATCTATTTGCGAGAGTGCAATATAAATGAACAGTCTTTATTAGGATCACAAGTGGTATTCTTACATTCTGTGTAAATTCTTCCTCCTTCTTTTTTGGAGCAAAAGGCAGCGTTGTAAATATTTGTAAAACCACCAGTATAAAGTGAGTTTGATTCTGGGAGGTAGCTCTAATTCAGTTGTATTGGAAACAATGGTCCCTTCCCTCCATGTCAAAGTGCATTTTGCTGCCTTACAGAGAAGCTAATGACCAGGGTGAGTGCTAATATTTGCTCTCAATTATTTTATGTGTGGTGTAGTTCTTTTGCTTCTCCTGCTATTGATTTTAATGGAAATTATGTGTTCTTTGCTTTCTGCATTGTTCTTTACATGGTGGAAGCTGCATGAAGTTTTTCCTTCTGTTTCTCAGGAGTTTTGGACAATGTTCCTGTATTTCATGGAATGGGAAGGAAATTAATGCAGGAGTGCAGGCCCTTGGGTTTTTTCCCCTGTGCTTCAGTTTAAAGCAGTGGTGATTCTCTCTGCCACATCACTCCCTCAGGTGCTGCCATTCTTGAACTGGAGGCTTAGCCCTCTCCCTGAAGAATTTCATTGTCAAGGAGAAGAGTGGGGGTTCTCCGATGAAGAATTTTAATCACCCTGTCTGTAGCCCTTTTGAAGGAGGCACAATAGTTCCTATAGTAACTACTACAGTGTGGGAGAAAGGCCAGTGCTCCCTCCCCCAGCCACAGATGGAGAACTCTCTTTGCTTTGATGACTGGAAATTCTCGCACAGCAAAGATTTCATCCTTCACAGTGAAAATAAAAATCTCTGAAATAAACTCTTAAAATATACAAGTAAGTGCTAATTAAGGAACAATGCTAGTTATCAAGAAGAGAACATAAAAATCTCAAATATACTTATTTTTAAGGTGTGTTTTACTTTCATTCTTGGGGATTTTAATTTTAAGAAGTTTAGAAAAGAAAAAGGGACATTTAGGCTCTTAGAAATATTGTCTCCTCCTCCCACCCACCCTATCCCCACCCTCCAAAGAACAGATCCTGTGGGAAGGAGGAGACCTATAAACCAGATGAAAATCACTGGGAAAGAAAAAGGCACAGGCTCATAAAATAGATGAAAACTTACACTAAGAAAGCCACTTATCTAGTTTCTTTTTTCCAATCAATTTAAATCTTTTTTTAAGGGAAGGACACACTATGTGTCTTCAAATCCATTGATTCCAGTCCAGTTAACAATTTCTGCTGGTTTTAACAACATTTTGATTTGAAGCTTTTAAGCTATAGATTTTAAATAAGATATTAAAATCTAAAAGTACTAAACAACTTGAATTTGAAAAGCAAATTTTACTAAGAATTCTTCCAACTCCTAGAGCTTTTGATGAAGTGTCATAGATGAACTACTGCAAATAATAAAACACACCTGTAATTGTCTTACATAATATTTTCTTTAATTAACCAATACATTCTTGATAACTACTTAGTTATTCCATGGAAAGTTTTGGTTTACTTTCTCAACTGTGGATTCCTCAGTAATAAATAGATGCCCTGTACCAGTGACCAGAAGATGGACATCTAGAATAATAGGCATTTGTGTACACAAAAAATAGATTTGAAATGCCATTGTTAGCTTTGTAAGTTGATTATCATCTATTGCATTATGCATCTTACATGTAGTCCTTTGTGACAAATTTGTTCTGATGCTTTATTGCTGTGATACTTAGTTGGTAATGGCACAGCATTAATGATTCCCATAGCTTTACTAAACCAAGATAAAATACCTTTCCACATATGTTGCAACTTCATCTGAGATTTATTTCTTCTTCCCATCTGTGAAGGTGGATAAGAGAAGTAAATTTTTGATCATATGATGGCTTATGGTGAGCTAATCTGGTGACATAATTTAATTTCTTTGAATACCCTTTCCAAATCAGAGGCCAATATCTCTGCTTACATCATACTGGTTTCCTACCATTCATCTCACTTAAGATCAGGATCTGAAGACGTATCATCTATACCTTATGTCTTCAACATATGCGTAAGGCAGAGGAATTCACTCTTGCTGGAGAGTTCATTCTAAACCTAGAATGAGTCATAAACGGGATAGCAAAGAACAGTCAATAGAAAAAAAACCCTTATCTGTCACAAGGTATTAAATATGAAGTAAAAGAATTAATTTTAAAAAAAGCTTCTGTTGGTGTTAGCATACATAAATACTGGCCTTTCTTTCTGAGCCTAATGTTGGTTACACTTTGTCCTTCCCTGGCATCACATCTTACCATGGAATCATAGAACAGTTTGGGAAGGGATTTGAAAGGTAATCTATTTCAACCCTCTTGCAGTGAGCAGGACCATCTTCAACTAGATTAGGTTGCTCAGAGCCCCGTTCAACCCAATCTTGAATGTTTCCCAGGATGGGGCATCCACCACCTCTCTGGACAACCTGTGCCAGTGTTTCACCACCCTCACTGTAAAAAATTTTGTGCTTTATCTAGTCTAAATCTACCCTCCTTTAGTTTAAAACCATCATACCTTGTCCTGTCACAACAGGCCCTACTAAAAAGTTTATCCCCATCTTTCTTATAGGCCCCTTTAGGTACTGAAAGGCCTCAATAAGGTCTCCCCAGTGCCTTCTCTTCTCCATGATGAACATCTCCAACTATCGTAGCCTTTCTTCATAGGAGAGGTGCTCCAGCCCTCTGATCAGATAATGTTCTTTTTGGTGGGATGTTTATAAACTTTCATATTTATGTAGATCTGCTCAGGCTTTGCTAATTGAAGTCTGACTTTATTGGCAGTCATAATTAGAGCTTTTCAAGGTAGAAAAAGTGAAACATGGGTTTCTGGTTTTTTATAATTCTTCAGCCAGCAGACTACCTAAAAGGATGTAGTGGGATGGCTCTGTGTCCACCTCTGCTTCCAAGCATACAGAAAGGTACTACTAAGAAAAGTCAACAAAATGAAATACAAAGATAAGGATTTTGAGGCTAATTGAGAAGAAGCCTTTATAAATACATAGTAGTTCAGGGAATTCATTTAAAAGCTCAGTATAGTTTTTAAGGCTAATTTTAAAACTATTATCAGAGCAACAGAATTCTGAAATTCATCATCAGAATTTTACCAAACTTTCCACAAAACCAATTTATGTTGAAGGGTGGCTTGCAAAGTCTCTCAAAAGTATTCTAGGGGAGCTGATTATTGTGCTGGTCATATATGCTTTCACTCCTAGTGGTCAGTGAACACTGCTTCTGCTTCGGTAGAACTCTGTCTTCACTAGTAGAAAGTCACAGTGAGCATCAGTCTGGTCATTCTGTGCTCCAGTAGCTTAGCGGGGAGTTTAAGAGGAAATCCTGTCTCTTCAGGATGCATGATAGTCTTTGCTAGGCAGTCTACATCTTTCTTTTTCATGGTTTCCCACTCTTCCTGACACAATTGTGGATGTTTTGAGGTTCCGTTAGGCATGGTCAGACAGCCCCCAGGACACACAGAGAGGATGCGGTTCTTCCTTCACCTTCCTTCAGATTAGTCATTGAGAGAGGAAATTTCAGGAGGAATTAGTGAGCAGTTAGAATTTTTTCCCTGTTAATAGGTTGTTCTGGAACAATCCTGTGCCAGGAAGAGACATGTCAGTCTGGATAGTAAAAACCATGGTCCAATGCCATGGAACTGAAAAGATTTTAGTAGACAGATTCCTCTGCTCCACAGCTACAAAGTGCATGTGTGAAAACAATCTTTCTGTCTTCTTGTCACTATTAGCAGTCAATATTTAACACAAGTATTGCTGCTGTCATCTTTTTGATTAACGATGATTGTGCATTCAAACCTTAAATTTGTCACTTAAATGCAGACAGCACAAAATATGACCTCATGTGAAGGAGCCTGTTTAGAGATGTTTGCTCATACTGCTAAAACAGGAGAGGCTTGGAAGAAGAATTTAACCTGGCTTTGGAACTGCCCTGGGCTTGGCCAGGAATGGCTTGATGCCAGGACAATCAGCGGGGAGAGGCCACAGCCGGGATGAACAACTGAGCCAGCCAATGGGGTGTTTGCTCCTGTGTGATGTCATGCCTGCTGTATAAGGGGTGGGCCCGGGAGGCGTGGCCTCTTTGCTGGTGGCGCTGGTTTCCAGCTGCAGCGTGCAGTGGGAACATCATGGCACTGGCACTGCCTCGTGGTTTGTGTCCTCACTTTATCGATCATTGCATTGGTGGTGTTACTGCTGCTGGTTCTGCTCTCCGAGCTGTTCCATTAAGCTGTCTGGAGGTTTTCACTTTTTTTTCCCCTCCCAGTTCTGCTCCCACAATGAGGGGAGAGGAAGTGGGGGGAGCAGTGGGGTGTTAACCCATGACAGTGAGTTGTTTCCTTCGTGGCTCCTGGTGCAGTGTGGTACATGTGCTTCAGCCTTCTCCACATCTTAATGTCCCCTACTCCTGTTACTCAGAAGAAGAAATGTATTTCATGCATGCAGTATTTTGTTTCTGTAAAGAGTCTGCGTTTAAAGAAGAATCCACTTTTTAAAAAAACTGTACATCCACATCTTAGGTCTCTGAAGGTTGTTGAGCCACTTTGATTTGTAGATGTGATAGAAATCCTAAATCCCTTGCTTTCCAGGGTTTCTGGTGAGCAACTGAGTTGTGGCTGCTGTTGGTTCCACCCACAGCGTGAGAGATTCTGAGATGAGTGGCTGTGGCTTGTATGATGGAAGCCAGTTCAATATTTATAGTTTATGTTTTGAAATTTTAGAATAAAATAACATTGTGGCCTGCTTTTTAATCCAACAATTTCAGTCTATATCTTCCTTTCATCTATTGTCATGCCAACAATCCATTCAGTGCAAATAAGAGGCTTTGTGCTGTGATTGGACTGTGAGATTGCCATGTTTTTGAAAGGCATCAGTGTGATACGCATTTGTGAACCCAAAATAGTATATTTCTTCTGCTGCAGATAGGTATCAAGAAATCTTGAAAGCTTGAGTAAGTAAAATAATAAGGCAGTGAAGTCAGAAGATCAAATAAAATAAGTTTGTTTCCCTAATTCTGTATTTATCTCAGTATTCTTGTCTCAGTCTTCAACATGTGAAGAATGATAGGGAAATGAATGAAATACAGAAGGTGCATATTTAACATTTATTCAGTTACCAAAAAAGAGTCACAGTATGGCTACAGAAGCATGTTTTTTACATAAAAAGAGGAACCTAATGAGGTTCAACAAGAACAAGTGCAGAGTCCTGCACTTGGGAAGGAGTAACAAAATGCACCAGTACAGACTGGGAGGCGATCTGCTAGAGAGCAGCTCTGTGGAGAAAGACCTTGGAGTCCTGGTGGGCAACAAGTTATCCATGGGACAGCAACGTGTCCTTGTGGCCAAGAAAGCCAATGGTATCCTGGGGTGCATTAAGAAGAGTGTGTCCAGCAGATCAAGGGAGGTCCTCCTCCCCCTCTACTCTGCCCTAGTGAGACCTCACCTAGAGTACTGCGTTCAGTTCTGGGCTCCCCAGTTCAAGAGGGACAGAGATCTACTTGAGAGAGTCCAACAGAGGGCTATGAGGACGATTAAGGGACTGGAACACCTGCCTTATGAGGAAAGGTTGAGAGACCTGGGGCTTTTTAGTCTGGAGAAGAGAAGACTGAGAGAGGATCTAATTAATGTGTATAAATATATGAGGGCTGGGTGTCATGAAGAAAGGGGCAACCTCTTTTCACTTGTGCCCTGCAACAGGACAAGGGGTAATGGATACAAGCTAGAGCACAGGAAGTTTCACCTCAACATGAGGAGGAACTTCTTTACTGTGAGTGTTACAGAGCACTGGAATGGGCTCCCCAGGGAGAATGTAGAGTCTCTCTCTGGAGACTTTCAAGACCTGTCTGGATGCGTTCCTGTGTGACCTGCTCTAGATTCTATGGTCCTGCTTGGCAGGGGGGTTGGACTTGATGATCTCCAGAGGTCCCTTCCAACCCCTAACATTCTATGATTCTATAAGGTTTTCTGTGCAACTTATTTATGCTGCTTGTAAAATTAGGAACTGTCATTAGGAACCCCACATCACCTGAGTAAGTGCAAGATGCATAAATCCAAGAGATCTACTGCTATAAAAATGCTGATTAACTGAATGGCATGAAAGTACTACAAGATATTTGTCTTAAGTGTATTTCAGCCACTAGGATGCAGGCGTCAATAGAGGATTTCATTGACAAATTTTAAAGCTAAGATCTGGCCTGCTCATGTTAACTCACTGACCTAGAGGTGTTTTCATCTGAGCTATAGAGCTGAGAGCATCCCCTAGTATGAGGAACTGAGGACCTACCTGTAATATCATCTAAAGTTAAAGATACTGCTTTAAAAAGTGTTGCAGTATCTTCATGCACTTTATTCAAGCTATGATACTCACATGCTAAAAAACTTAAAATCAATAATTAACAGCATAGAATTGGGTTCAATGTGTAATGGATACACTTTAAAATGCTAGGGGATTGTAAAAGAAGGATATGGGCAGGAAACAGAAAATTATTCGGAAGGCAAATTCCAAATGGTGATGTGTTCAATGTGTGGAAAATATAACACGGTCTAGATGGAAGAATGAAAGGACCTAAAGGATTTCAGGGAAGTTTTGTGGTTTTTCAGGGTTTGCTTTTTGCAATGCTCTCCTGGAGACTAATATTTTCATATTTCAATGCCAAACTGTGAATTTCTTTTTTGTTTCTGGTAGATTATAAATGAAATGACTGTACAAAGCACCGTGCTGTTTAATAGCAATCATAAGGGAAAGACTGATGATCTTCACAGTGCTATATATTCTCTTTGGTCCCACAACTAAAGCTAAAGTTTCTCTCAGAAATATAGGTACAACTCCAGTTTAAGGAAATATTAAGATCTGGAGGCGGAGTAAGGAAATTTTTTTTTTAAAGGAATTTTTTTTATGAAATAAGCATTTCTGTTTGTAGTAGGCATTGCTACAGCTACAGAAAATGTAAAGAAAAGAAAAATGATTTAGAATCAGAGGGCTGGTATAGAATAATATAAAACTGACGAAGTACCTAAAATTTGTAGAAAAATAATATTACGTTGTTATGTCTGGTCAGTTACTCTACTACCAGAAGTTAAAAGAAAAAAAACAAACAAAGTACAGCAGTTGGTGTATTGCCAGCTTTAGTTGCGGTGCAGAATTGGAGTCTTGAAGAAGACTTTTCTCTTAAGTTGTTAGCATCTATGTCCCTGAGTACCTTCAGAGAAAGGAAGAGGACTTAGAAAATATGGGCTCTACAGCAGTCATCATTTGTAATGATGAGCTATTGCCTGAATCTATTAGCTATGAAGCCACCTGTTTGCCCAGTATAAATAGCTTAGAATTTCCTGCAAGGAAATTACATGAAGCATCAAGAAGGAATGATATTACATTTTTAGGTCAATATGACTATCGTTACTGGGCATTTATCTATTGTCACTGAACTCATGTTTGGCAGCCAGCATCATAGAAGACTAAGATATTGTTGCTCTGTATTTTGTTTCCATTGGTGTCAAATTAGCCTGATCAGTAATGGCAGTCATCTATTCTCCTTATTTTAGTGGATCCTTGGTATTTTGTTTTTCTTATCATGCATTGTAAAGAGAACAATATATAAAGATGCACTAGTGCTGTAATGGTTCCGGAGGCATTAGATCATCAGGGTCTTTGGATGAAAAAGCTTTTCTACATACTTTAAACTGGTGCAGAATGAGCTCACCTCTTCTCTCTGCTATGGGTATGCCTGGCTTTGCACTAAGACTGCAAAGAAAGGGAAGGTTCTTACACCCTTGTGCCCTCTATGTGCTTTAGCTTTCCTTGGTTGTGTGGCAAAGACAGCCTAGACCTAAGAAGCCACCTGTGTTTGCTTAGACCCAATTACTGTGTTTGTGCTCCTGGTGTAGAGTTTAATGACATGTTTTATAATTTTTCAGCCTTTTTTTGGAATCAGTGCTGCCTTTGAAACATATCTGCCTATTATTCACTTTGTACTTTTAAACTGTGTAATTTAAATGTAGAAGCTGGGGTTTCAAGTACCTATTCCAGCAACTAACATGGATATCTGGGATACTACAATACTTCCCTATGTTTAGCAATAACTTTAATAGCTCAGATGTGTTTACAAGTGTTGACTTCTTAATGTTGTGTTTACTTCATTTCAGTTTCAAATAACATGCCCAGATAAATCTCTCATATTTTCCTAATTCCAGAGTATTATTTAGTTCTTAACCCCACATTTCAAAACATTTGTATTATGTACAGCCTCTATGTCAGTAGTATTTTTCACTAAATTCTGCACGTTGTCATTACCATGAACAAAAAGTCTTTATACAGGGACTGGAGATATTTATGAGTAAATGTTTAATTTCCAGAGCTCTTGGACATTGAAAATTATGTACCAATTTTATTTACTATATGCAAGGCAAATTTGAAATTAACACTAGTGTATAAAATGTGAAACATATTTAAATAGTTAATGTCAAATGGTATGATCAGAGGTGCATTAGAAATGAATGTGCAGACCTTGCAACATAACTGTTTTTTGTTCAGTTATAGGTGCCCAGCGCAGGAGAAGTCCCAGTGCCCTGGCCATTGAAGTATTTGAATCACATTTGGGAAGTCATATTTTACAGGTAAAAAAAAAACCCCAAAAAACCACTTTTCCAAGAAAAATCAAACTAACTAGTAATTTCTGCCAATAATGTGAATAGTAATGTTGCAGCACTTACATTAATGAGAATTTTTTTTTAAAGTTCATTTTTCCTTCTTTTTAGAAAGCCCATGATTGGGAGAATGTTAATGAGAGGGAGGGCAAGTATTATTTAGCTGAATCACAATATTTTGTTTTTTAGAACTGTGCAGTAGGTGTTTGCTCGCAGAATACCTTTATGTATTTATGTGTATGTGTGCACAAAACAGTATTTTGCTTTGGCGATTTGATTTGTCTTGTGTGTCACATATAGATTTCAGGTGGTTTTTCCCCCCACTTTGGTTTATGAGCGCTGCTTTCCTCCCTGATATCCCAGTTATCACAATTATACATCACAAATTTGAAACAGTCTGCAAAGAGAAAATTATGAACAGCAGCATGCCTCTTAGATCTCCTTAGCTATGAGAGAAAAACTAATCTGATATTTGTCAAAGTATTTAGTCACACTGTACAGGTCATAATATTCCAGGAAGGTTAAACTGAAAAACAGTGACCTGATGGAAACATCCTTATGCATGCTTTGTTTTGTCAGGTTTGCTATAACCTTTCTTAGGTTGCAGTAATCAAACGTGGAGGGGGAGCAGTTAAGAACAAAATGTGATGTTTTTTGTTAGCAAGGCAAAAACCAAGCACTACAGAAATAAAAACCATGTAGTCTTTTCTAAGTGTGGCATTGAATAACTGTTCTTATTTAGCAATATACACAGCTTCTCAATGCAAATATATTGCTTAGTGTATTATCTTCTGAGAGATACGAAAGAGGTAAATTAGGATATTATAATGAGAAATATTCCACTTAATTTGAAATGATTGAGAGCTATCTCTCTGTACAAACTCAGCTGTGGCATTCAAAAGCACTGTGGATAATGGCAGAATTTTCGTATCTTTATAAAGTAACTAAAAGCAAAGATAATTTTAGGAAAACATGAATTAACTAGTAAAATGAATTTATCTTTGGAACAAAAATCATGAATTAAGTATTTAGTTGCACCCCGTTGGCAGAGGTCTAGGTCAATTTTTTTTATTCTTTAAGGAAATACTTGTGTTATAGTTACCATGTTAAAGATCTCTGCACCAGTATCTATAGTACTATCTTTTCATATTAGACAGAAATGCTGTTATGCTGTCTCGTAAGTGTAGAAAGAAATGAAGACATAGCAGTTTTGTGATATTCGAGTTTATGTAATTTGTCAGTGTGTTGTTTTGAGTATGTAAACATGTACTATATATCCTAAATATACACTTTTTACAATATGAATTATAAGAAATATCTAGATAAAATCTCATTGGAACTGATTTATATACACTTCTCAGGTATTAGGCATGACCCTTTATGAATGAAAATGAAAAAATCTACAATGGCCACTTTGGAAACTACTTGACATTTGAGTTTTTAACTTGCTGCATATTAAAACAATTAGTTAATTTATGACTTAAGATAGATTCCCCTTTTGGTTTTTATTTCTTGTACTTACATGTGGAAAATTAAGGTGTTTTCAGAATATAACTTTATCATAGTACTTGTAAAAAAACCTATATAGCACTTGTACCTGTAACTGAGGATTTTCATTTAAAATTACTATCAGCATCGTATTGAATATCTGTTGAGGTGTGGCCTTTTCAGAGAGGGTGGTGCTTTTCTGAAATTACTCCCATTAATCTCTCAGTTGATAATAGAAGGTTCCACTCTGACATTTAAAAGAGAATAGACTGTTGATGATGGATAAAGGACAAAATGAATTAATAATGATGGCAAGTTTGTCACGATATGTTAAAATCTTGTCTTATTTTAATAGCATAGTCAACACTTGGAAGGAAAGACTAGGTCATGCGTTGACATGCACCACTTTTAACTGGTCTGAACAAAATTCAGAGTACTGCCTTGTGATCTTATAGGTAGAAAGATAATCTCCAGAAGACAAAATGATTTTTAAAACAACAATCAAATGGATTCTGCGGTGGAATACAGTTCTAACAAGTTCTTATTTATTCTGCTGCTCCTAGAAAGGATTTTCAAAGCAGTATTGTGATAAGTATTGTTTGCAAGGGAAGTAAACAACCTTGATTATACCTTGGGAATACCTGTGTTTGATTTCAGAGTCTGCTATCTGAGGAAGTTGAATTAATAGTTAGTTTGCTTAATACCTTTTGCTGTTAATATTTTGAAGACTGGGTTAAGTGTAAGCTCGGAAATTAAGGAGCCTCTCTAATCCTTCTAGTATTTTGATACTTCAGAATTTATTGACAGACATATAAGAAGCATAATACAGTATGTTTAAGAAAAAGTGGATGTAGTTTATTTATAGTAATGATGTAAAAAGAGAAATGGAGGCACGTCTTTTGATATTTTACATCTTGATTCTACAAGCAAGTAGTGTCAGTTAGTCATGTCATAAAATTTCCAAGCCACAGCTGATTGCTGTGTATCATGCTGAAGAGATTCCCACAGTAGGTTTGAAGCCAAAGACACTTCTTGACTGTGCACTTGTGGAAAAAAAGATCCCACAAAACATGAATGCCCAAACCCTGTTAAATGAGAATTTTCATGTCAGGGCAAAAAGTCTTTTAAACTTTTTCCAAGTAAAATCACCTGAATGTTGAACTGTAGAAATGCTTGGAATAGAGGAGAAAAATTGACAATGGCAATATGTTAATTTTGACAAGATTTTTTTTGTTTACTAAATCACGTGCTTTCTTCTCTTCTACATTCTTTTTCTTCTGAAAAGTGGTGTTATAATGACAATTAGACTTCAGTAAAGACATCTTCTGTTTTGCATTTCTGTATATATAATCTATATTTATTTATTGAATAAATCCCATAAGAAAAATCACTTCTGGTACCTGCTGTTCAAAAATTTGGCAGAAACTGGTTGTAAAGATTAGCAACAAGATCATTATTTTTTTCAGGGCCCTTGGATTTTTTCTGTAACTTCATTGCTCTTGAGAAGGTGTGGAAAAGGGTCAGTAACCCCATATTCTTCATATAAACAGGAATGATCAGGAAATGTAGAACTAAATATAGAGAAAAGGGAAAGTTAGTGAATATATTTGCATATGCAAATTAGCTTAATTGATACTGCTTGCCTCTACAGGGATTTTTCATTACAAACTGGAGTGCTACATTGTTCAGCTCATATTGAGTAATTTAGTAACTAATGAGACCAGTTTGCACTAATTTGCATATGATAAATGAGCTTAATTGCAGTAAATAACTTGGAGGCATAATTACTTAATTTTCCTGTGTTGCATGGCTTTTAAGTTCACGTATGAACAACTCAAGATAATTTTGCATATTTAAATTAGTTGCTTTTAAAATTCTTGAATAAAAAAGAACACACCTTACAATTTGAACTGTAAAACAATTAAAAGTAAAATGTACAGTATTTTCAAAGAAAATTTAATCCTTAAAAAAAAATTATATTTCTTCCTTTAAAAATACCAGAAAGAATAAATATGTGGAATTAAACATGATGGAATGGTTTTAAAGTCACCATAGGATAGAAAGATGTCATTAGTAATAATAATAGAAGGTGTATCTGAACTGTAGTAAGCGGTACACACTTTTGTATTCCTGCATATAAGAGTTGTAACTTTCACAATTGCATTCTTTGCTTCAGCAGCTCCTATTCAACTGTTAGGAAACTGTAACACTTTGATATAGCTTATATTACTGTGCAAAATAGTTTAGACAGTAGTTGTCTTAAATTGTCCATACTGTCCTACCTCTATGTATTTTTGTGTGAAGAAATTCTTAAATTGGAGAGATACTGAAGTGTCAGTGCAAGAAATGTCTTTTTTCTTCTTTTTTTTTTTTTGATAGACTTTGTTAATGGTGAGCACTGAATAACCATTATGATGGAGATTTCTACCATGAGTTTAAAAAAAAACAAAACCCAAACAAACCCAAAATCAAAATAGATTAAAGACCTCATTTCATTTCTGCTACATCTCTGAAGTTATTGCACATTAGATACATTTGATAGAATGCATAGAGTTGAACTAAACTAGACAGGGAAGAAAGCTCAAACACCCAACTACGAATCTCATGAACAATTCAGTTCCACGGTGAGATCCGTTGTGCACCTGTGATTTACAGGTAGATGACACTCACTGAATTCTCCATCTGTGCTATAAAAGGACCCACCTACCTTCCTAGAAACTTCTAAGCCTTGTTGAATATTATCTTGGAAAGTTTATGAGACTTGTATTTCCCTTTTACTTTGTGTTGTACCTTTTTCTCCAATTAAGGAAGTATTTTGTGATGAACAAAGGTCTTCATAAGTGCAGTATCAGGTTCAATGAGGGGAAGAATAATCAGGTTCCTATTAAGCCTCAGCACAAACATTCTGACCCTATAGGCTGTATTCTTCATCATCGAGTCAAGAGCTGCAAGATACAAACCACTTATCTTGGATGGAGTGGTTCACAATTCAGAGAGCATACCTGTAACGATGTGCAGTTGTGTCCAAGATGACACAACAAAGTCATCTTTAGTATGCACAAGGCCTGTAAGCCCTTGCTTTACTTCCTAACGGCCTCCATATCAGCACAGACTTGATCGGATATTGCAGTCCTATTATGGAAGCAGAGTTTGAACTACTTGGAAGTCACATATGGCTCAAATGCTGCAATTTGGCTTTACTCCATGCAGTGGACCCAGATTTCCTGTGAATGAAAGGCAATCTGGTCTTTTGTAAACGTACTTCACATCCTTTTTACTCCACTGGAAGCCTCAGCTTCTGGATGGAACTTTGTGGAGATGTAATTGTGTCTTTACCTCCATCTCATAGAGAACCTGCAGGTTATTAGACCCATTGATGTTATTTCAGCTTTTCTATATTTAAAGTCAGAAAACAAAAAACCATCCACACCCTATGGACATAAGAAGCCTGATGAATTGCTGGCATTGTGAACAATGGAAAGATGTCCCTCATTCTAATAGGTTTTGGGGGGGGGTTTAATTACCTTTATTAATGTGGCCAGCCCTATAATAAAACTTATGTGAACCTGTACACATATATCCTGTATGTCAACATAGTGTACTACTGTTCTTCAGAGAGGGTCCCTTATTACTTGTGAGGTAAATGTGCAGGATGAATGCAACATCTCTGGTTTCTAATGAGTCATTCCAGGTGATGCCCCTACCATATAAAGTAGTTTAGAGTATATCTGGGTCACTGGATTATTTTCTGGAGCATGTCAGATAAGCTTAAGTTTCCTGAGGAAAATGGAAAATTAATAACAATCCCTTCACTCCAAGTGGGCACTCTAACAGTCTTGTTTGCAGGTAGCTACTTACTCCATCCAACTAAAAGAAAGCTGCGTCTATAATTGTGTTCTAGAGGCTGATCTCATCCCACAGTATGAGCTGTGTAATAGCTGCAAATAACAGATTGAATCATGCGTATAATGCTCTCAGAATACTCATGGTCATGTGAATGATCAACTGGATGCTAACAAATATTGTTAATATCTCAATAGTTACAAAACAAAAGGCTTTTTCCCATATACAAATTGGAAGTTGTCATTGGGAAAATGTTTCCATATTCTTCTCATAAATGCAATTTTATCATCCAGTTCATAAATGAAGGTTTGTGAAATACAGAAGGTGTAGAAACAAATACCTAATCTGAATGAAACTTTAATATCAGAGATTTTTCTCTGTTCTCTAAATGGATCTTTTCCTCCATTTCTGTTTATAGGGCAATGGTATTCTGTCAAGCTTGGCATAAACAGAAGGTGGAAAGAATTCACTCTACAATTTCACTACCACATTTATTTGTGTTTGGAAGATGTTGCTACTTACCTGTAATAACTAGATTAGAATATACCAAGACAATGGCATTATTCATTTTTTTCTAAAAACATTTTTTGCTGGAGAGCATGTGGGTAAAGTTTTCTATACATTGTAAATATGCATGTTCAGCATGCAAGCAGTTTAGGCTGTGCAAAACCTGTGAATCTTTTTTGTTAAGACAGAGTAGAGACCAGTGAACAGAGCAATGAATGATCGGTAGTGAATGATTGTGGATGAAAGTACGAGAGTTGAATGCAATTAACAGCGTCATGGAGAAACAGAAATTTTTCCTGTGGTAAAAACAAGCAAAAAAACTTCTAATAGGTTTTAACTTTAATTAAAATTAAATTAATTAATTAATTGTTAATTAAAATTGGCCAAACAGTACAAATAATCATTATTGAACAAAAAAATACGTAGTTCTAAAATTTGCCTTACTCCACAAATATCTGAGTATTGTAAAAATTTGATGTGTTTTAATTAGGTGTACGCAGTAGAAAAAACAAGTAGAAGTTGACATTAAGTTTAGAGGTAATTCTGTGGCTGACTAGGCTATAGCTGAACAGAAATCTCATATCTTTTGATATTTGGATTATTACAGGGAACCTCATCTGACAAGACAATGAAAAAAGTGGGGAAATGGACAGGAAAGTGTTGGAGTGCTATAAAATACTAGGGAGAATATTTATCTTCTCATTTACTATTTTCAGTTGCTCTGAGTATTACATAATGAGATTATCTCTGTATAACAGTAGTTGACACAGAAACAGTGGCACGAGACTAAAGGTGAGGAAGCAGCAGATGGTAGTGCTGACGGAGGATTTTTCCAGGCTGTAAAAGGTGTTAGCAGAAAGGGCTTCTACTGGAGTGGAGATTTGTGAAGAGCAGTTGCTAATGATGATGTCAGTGGTACACCTTGTGAGGACAAAGGAGACCGTTCAGCTTGTTGCAGGCTGCGTTGGGTTAAAGGGGTAGACTATCAAGTGACCTCTGTTAGCATGTGTTTAAAGGCAGACAAGAAGAGGAAAATGTGAAAAAGCTGACAAAACTTAGGATGTGTTAGAAAGCACGGATCTGTGCTCTCTGAAAATAAAGATTTTGGGGATGAAGTACAGGTTAAGTGATGCATCAATAGCCAGGAAAAAAGTGGAAGTTAAGAGGTGAATTAAGAGGAAGTAGTGATTACAGATCGAACCATGCAACAAAGTGATCCTAAACTTTCTCTTGCCAGTGAAGAGCTGTGCGGAATGCACTGAGACAGAATGAGTATGTAGCAAGTCAGAATTTAAGGTTTGGAGATCATACAGAGCTCTATGAGGGAACACTTTCTATAAGGTGCACATATACTCTACTTTGTATGCTTAAAACTTGAATCTGGACCTCGTAATTGTCATATACAGCCTATTTTTATCAGTTTTCTTTCTGACATTAAGTGGCATCCAGAGCACTCAGGTACAAAACCAAAGGGGGCACCTGTTGCACTCAACAAAATGCAGCCCAGAAATTGAGCACGATAAAGGAGAAAAACAGACACTTACTTAATCTACATCTCTATCCAAAATCAAAAGCATTCTATATGCAAACAAGTTCCATCTAGAAAAATTGATGATTGTATAAGGTTCAAATTAGTCATTCAGGAAAAGTGAGATAACAGTAATAAATGGGATGCTGTAATGCCTTAATATAAACTGAGCAAAAATGAAGGATTTAGAATGTAAGAGATGGTAGTATATACACAGATGGGAGAACAACCTTCTAGAGAAAATACAATTTCTAAGTGGACAGGACCAAAGAAAATTATCTGGATTATTTTAAGAATATTAAGTTAGGCATGAAGTCTAAACAAAAAAAATTGAACCGGGCAGGAAAATGTCAGGATACTAAGTGTTATGTTGAGGAAAAGACACACAATCTACTGGGAAATGGTAATTTGGGGTGACATGAAATGTCCAGTTATTAACTGCTCAAACACCTCACCCGAACAGTTTAAAGGTGAGAAAACACTGTCAGTGCCGATCTGTTGTGAAAAGAGCCATAGGACCCTGGTAAGAAAAGATTAGTGTCTTGCTTTGCAATGTGCCTTTCCAGGGATAAGGCATCTCCTGTAGCAGTTCCTCTTTATGATTTAAGGGCAGATGCTATTTCATCTTTCTGCAACTAAATATATAATCCACATAGGAATCTGTTCAGGTTTGATCATCAGTCTCTCCTCAAGTACTTTGTAGATTGATAGTCTTTTCAGAAGATCATCCTCTTGTAATAAAAGGGTACACTCCTACACCTGATGTTAATTTATTTAGAACTTTAGAAATGTAATCATGCATTTTATACTAGTCTAAGTGATTCAGAGTAATGATAAGTATTTGGAGCTGAAAGGAGGCAGAAAAACCTCTCATAGAAATTTTCTTTCTCATAGAAATTTTAGTGACCTTCCAGTACCTGAAAGTAGCCTGTAAGAAGGCAGGGAGAGATCTGTTCTCGAGGGTCCCTAGCGACAGGACAAGGGGTAATGGTTTTATGCTAGAAAAGGGTAGATTTAGGTTAGACATTAGGAAGAAGTTCTTTAATATGAGGGTAGTTGATTGCTGGAACACGTTGCCCAGAGAGGTGGTGGAGGCCCCATCCCTGGAGTCATTCAAGGTCAGGCTTGATGGGGCTCTGAGCAACCTGACCTAGTTAGAGATGTCCCTGCTTACTGTTGGGGCATTGGACTAGATGGCCTTTAGAGGTCCCTTCCAAGAAAACACATTCTATGATTCTATGAAATGTTAATATTGTGGGCCTCTATTCACTGTTGGATGCTCTTTTGCACTTTAAACATGTAAATGCCACTGAATGCTATGACATAGAATCATAGCTCTGGTTTTACAATGGTTTAAATTATAACAGAGGTTAGCCTGATACATGGCATGTTTCTAAAAAGGGCTAGGAACAAAGGTTAGACTGGAATCTGAAAAGGTTAAAGGAGTTGCACAGACAGCACTATTACAAGGGGCATCTCAGGTCCATTGGTTGGAACACGTAGCAAGAGGATTTCCTGGGCTCAGGAGACTCAAAAGGCGCTAATTTACATACTCCAATTTGTTCCAGTCACAGTAATTCGTCAGATTGGCTCCATAAGGGCAGGGCTTTCAATCTGGAGTTATGGCAAAGGTGCAGCATCCTAGCAGTTGCTGCCCACAGGGTTATATGCTAAAAGGAGACTGGGGGAGGGGTGGGAACTAGCAAAGTGTTTTGCAATCGAAGCTTGAAGCAGTACACTTAAACCTGCACTTTATATGGCAACTGTATATAAAAGCATGCAGTTTCATTTAATAAAGAAATATTTGATCTGAGCAGGACACAATGTACTGTAGTGTGTCATTTAATTCCTGAGAAAGTATTTGAAGAAAATGACATATCTCAGCACTGTTTGTTGACCATTTTGTTATCACCTACTGAGTGTTATCATTTCCATAGCCAGTGGGCTGTATTGAATCTGACAGAGAGAATAGGTCATTAAAAGAAATGGAGGACTTTCTACAGCCTGTAGATGCTGAAGGAAGAATTTTTCTTCAGATATATCAACAGAACTCTATTTAATGGAGTCTAAATTCAGCTATGATTTGGAGTTTCGTCCTATTTTGCTTTGAAGTAAGGTGGGTAGAAAAAAGTATAGACAGCATAAAATAATGTGTGGGTTCACCAGAAGGAATTACACCTTCTATGGTGTTTGTAGAAGTGTACATGAGGATAGTAAGTGTCCTGGTTTCAGAATGCCTTGTTTCTTTCTTTTCAATCACAACAGCGTTCATCAAGAAAGGATAAGGGTGTTGATTTTATATAAATAAATAAAAATGGGGAAAAGTATATTTCATGGTCATGCTGTGCAAGTTAACAGTGATATTTTTCTTCACTTTCTTGAAAACACTGATGACAGTTTCAAAGATGACTATATTCCTCATTTCAGGTGTTATGAAAACAAAAAGCTCTGGAAATAGGCTGTAAACATCCTTTATACTCCTTTGTAATAGAAGTCAAGGGCAGCACTATGTGCCCTCTTTTTCCACAGGAGCTGGCGAAGGGTAATGTTGGAGTCAGCATACGGAGAGCTCTTAAATAGAGCACAGACATTTGAGATTTATGTGAATGCTATTGTTTAAGGCTGCTTTTAACTCTGAGTTACTGCATCATATCAGCTATCTGCTAGTCACTTTTTCATAATTTTTTTTGCAACTGTGAGATCTAAATAAACATAAAAATTTAATATTGACATCGAAGCTCTGTGTTCAACCTTCCCAACTGCTATAGAAGCTGGAGCCCCAGGTGCAGTTCTGTGTCCCCTGGATTTTACTTGGAAAGTGCAAGCATCTTTACACAGACCTTAAAGCGTGTAAAACTTTAGGGAATACAAATATTGTTGAAATAAATGAGTCAGGCTTGTAGAGCATGCTCTCTGTTCTGAAGTATATTATCTCAAAAGTTGATTAAAAGTGGTTGTTTCCATTAGTTGCTGCTAAAATGTCAGTGTATTAGAATTTCTACCTGTACAGAAAATAAAAGAGGGAGTGTGGAAACAAATGATAGCATTTCCAGAAGTGAGGTAATTGTGTGTAATTACATTGTATCAAATTTTCTTTGGGGGACGTTTAATAAGGTCACATAAGATGTAAATCGATGCTGAATTCAGTTCATTAATTATGCGCGGCACTTAGCCAATGACTTTTTTTTGTCTTTCACATTTTTTCCATTTTAAGGAGACTACTGTTTAGATGTACAATTTTACATTACTGTAAGACTATACCGCTGTAATAGTGTCTGATTGAATTCAGATTTGATTTAGTGAATTGTAAATTCTTTCCTACATATTCTAGATAGTGATTTGAAGTGTGTACCATTGGCTTGTTTTGCACTTAGTATTTTTTATTCCATTCTTCCTTTCAGTTGCATCTTCTGCCCAATATTAAGATTTTAATCTTTATGACTTCATTCATAGTTTTTCTAGCACAGAGGTAGTGGATTATCTGCCTTTAATGCACACTTTAAGGGGAATATAAATCTGCAATGGGCGCATGTCTGTGTCTAGAGTTCAGAAGCCCTCCTCAACGTCTCTAGAGAGGCCTACAGCACAGAATAGGAATTGCGTCTACCAGTCGTTATTATGGAGGACACCTTCTTTTCTGTAGCAGCTGTTTCTTAGCTCATTGATAAAAACCACTGTATTGTTTGCTTTCAAAACAATAACATTAGGTCTTTTTTTTTCCATCTATCCCCCCCCCGCCCCCCCAACTACTGTATGTAGTTTATGAAGTGGGAAGAAGGAGGTGCTAACAGTAATGGACTGGTCAGATTTCTTCAGGCTATCAGCAAATCCTTTATAATCCACAGTATGAAAAATACTGTTAGTTGTACTGAAAATGAATGAAACGAAGCCAGAGTTTGAGTGGGCCAAATATGTAACAGACCTGTGGAGACTCTGAGATTTCCTCTGTACAGTCTCAAAGAAGCTCACTTTTAGGCAAGATTTAAATTGAAAGACTGTATACAGTGTTTCAGTATTCAAAGCAACCAAAATTTTACACAAAAATGTATTTCTGTTGTGGTTTAGAATTTTCAGGTTTATTATTTATGTAAGGTATTTTGTCAGAAGACGATTCTGGAAGTAAGAAGCCCTCTACTACCATGGAGAACAAAAAGTTTGGGACTTCACGTAATCTCATTGAAAGCCTGTTCTGCTAAGCTTCTTGTGTATCTTTTTGGTTTTGGGGCTGGTTTGGTTGTTGTTGCTGTTTTGGTGTGTTTTATTTTTAATTTTTCCGAAAGCAGGAGTGATCAAGAAAGGGTTTTTCATCCTTTACAAATTATGTAGTCAAGCAAAATCAATATGATCCTCTGTTTGGAGAAAAAGGGCTAGATATTATTCTAAACATAAATAACAGTTATCAAAATGTATATAAGAAGGTAAGAAAGAATTAAAATTTTCAAGGAAGCAATGTTTTATTGCTCTATGAAAAAAAAAAGAAAAAATATTTGGTTTTGTTTATTATAAACCCAAGCTTATTTTCCTTAAAATGAAAGTAATTTTCCATATCTTTATCTAATTTCTTGCAAGTAGCCATTTTTATCTGTTGCAATTGGTACACAAAAATAGATATTTTCAATTGAACACCTAGTTGTAAGCTCCTAAAGCTATACCTGTGACAGAGTAAACCTGTAGCTGGCCAGCAGAAGGTGCTGCACCTTCCTGTAGAAAGCCTGCTCTTGTTTCTGGCATGGACGTGGAGGGCATTGTGGGGATTCTTATTTGTGTCTACTTAGGCCCTGCACATTTGCATTTTAGGATGCATTAGTCCACGTTAGCTTGGGCACATGCTGTGGGAGAGGAAGGAGGTTGCTTCATGTCTCATCCTTGCACTTTTAGGTTACTGTTTTTTTACTGCCCACCACATTTCCAGTGTTTGCCAACAGCTAATTATCAGCATTTGGCATTTGTTCTGGAAAAGTTTCCCCAACTCCCAAACAGATTATTCCTAATGAGGGTATGAATTATCAACTGTAGCTGCTGTTGCTGAATTTAGGAGCAGGTATTAAGCCTTGCTCTAGAATGACATTCAGTCACTTCCCTCATGGAGAGGCTGAGAGTTTGGGAGACTCCGTATGTAAATGGGAAGTGGCCTTTCCCATTTCTTACCTGAGGAAGTTGTTAGTATTTCTTAATTTATGGGTATTATCAAGCTTTGCTCTCAAATATTAAGGTATTGTTGCATTTTTAAGTCAAAGGGAAAAAACTCATACTTTTTCAAAGCAACTAAGGAAGAATAGTTACAGCAGCAAAGCACAGTATTTTACTTAAAGAGCATTTTACTCTCATTCATGTCAAGAAAGTGCTTGTCAAGGGTGACACATGCGAGTTTCTAAGTAGGTGTCGATACATTGGCAAATTTTTACTTTTTTTTTTTTACCATATAGAGCATTTTAATGTGATGTGTTTTCCTCCTTATAAATATGTCTTTGTGGTGTCATCCAAATCTTACACTTGCAATTCCTGGCAGTATATCTAGCAGTTAAAAATTGTTTAGGATTAAAAAGTAATGGATGGTATCAGCAGAGCTCCCCAGCCACTAGATGAGGAATGAACATTTACACATTTTGCAGATTTGCTGCACCTGCAAGATTTCGTCATCTGTGCCTAAATCACCAGGAGCGGTAGAAATACTGGAATTAGATGTTTAGTGGCATATGAAAGCATTAAGGGATGCATACTATGCTCAGCTGGTACTCCTCAATAGAGAGGAACCACTCGCTAGTCCAAGAACATGACTATGGGGCAGCAGCCGGCTGACCCGCAGCAGACAGACAATCAGGTTTATCAGCAGAGCCAGCAGTAGAGCCAGAAAAGGAAAGCCGACATCCAGATGCTGGTGATATAGGCATCCTACCCAGATTTGGGCATATGGGTCCTGCATCTGTCAGTGTTGCAACAGCAGTTGGCTCCCAACCTTGAGCAGATTCTGTATTCCCAATGAGTTAGAGATCCCAGCCAGCACAGTCACTGAATGGATAAGCCAAGTCCTCTGAAGCAGCGCTGTTATGTTTGAAAGTTCAATTTAGGTCGAAAGATGTCCTGTGAGATTGTATGAGGGCTCTTCCCATTCACGGCAAGATTGTGATGCATAAGGTTTTTTCTGCTTATGCAGGCATATAAAAAGCAGTGACACTGTGAGGAAATGACAGGATTTTTTAAATGCAAAAAGAATCCATCTGAAAGGACTGGAACTTACAAGTGTTTTTTCTCATGTGGAAAAGAAACTTCTTTAACATTTACTTGTTCATTCTCCTGGGAGAATTGGTGTGGATTCCTAAGGCAGCCTTGTTCTCTAGAAACCCTGAAATAATTTCTCTTTAACAGAGACATTCTCTTCCTATACTGTCCCATTTTCAAAACTCTGTGAAGGCCAAATTTGTTCATGCTACACAGAGCGATCTTAGAGAGTGAGAAAATCCTGTGACAGACGCCGGGGCTTCTGCCTCCCCTCTCCCCCAATATCTTCTTCTTCAGCAAAGTTGTTTATCCAATACTACTTTCCCCTTGTATAAGCTAATGAGAGGACTGTCTTTCAAAGAGTTTGAAGTAGAAGTACTTATTTAAGAAGGAATGCTTGATACCAAGAAGCATCAATGACAATCTAGGACTGAGAAACTGAGCCCCTTCGCATCCTTTACAGGACAAAGGTGTAAAAGAACTTGGAAAGGAAGCTTAAACCATCTTTCTTAATTCCTGTGATCTCCTTCAGATGTAACTGTATACATCAGTGGAGCATTTACTTCTCACCTGATTTGGATCCTTAAACTAAATTCACTGTAAGCATTACGTGGTCAAAATGCCAGAGCTGAATTTACCCTTGAATGGACTAGATAGATACTTCTTCG
>VZZY01004698.1:5527-18574 GCA_013400335.1 Eurystomus gularis | reverse complement strand
TCAGCACCTCCCTCTCCACTTCCTCTTCTCAAGAAGCTGTAGAGAGTAATGAGGTCACCCTTCAGCCTCCTTTTCTCCAAAGTAGCAGAGTCCTTAGCTGCTCCTAACAGGACATGCATTCCAGCTCATTCACTAGTTTTGTTGCCCTCCTCTGAATGTATTCAATTACCTTTAACATTCAATTAAGCTCAACATGAGCCAGCATTGTGCCAATGCAGACCAGAAAGCCAACCATATCCTGGGCTGCATCAAAAGAAGTGTGACCAGTAGGTTGAGGGAGGTGATTCTTCCCCTCTACTACACTGTCATGACATCCTACCTGGAGTGCTGCATCCAGCTCTGGAGTCCCCAGCACAAGAACGACATGCACCTGTTGGGAGAGCGTCCCAAGGAGGGCTACAAAGACAATTACAGGACTGGAACACCTTTCCTGTGAAGACAGGCTGAGAGAATTGGGCTTGTTCAGCCAGATAAAGAGAAGGCTCAGGGGAGACCTTATTGCGGCCTTCCAGTATCTGAAGGGGGCCTACAAGAAGGCTGAGGGGGAACTTTTCACAAAGACCTCTAGCGATAGGATGAGAGGTAATGGCTTTAAACTGGAAAAGAAGAAATTTAGATTGGAAATTAGAAGGAAATCCTTCACTCTGAGAGTGGTGAGACACTGGAACAGGTTGCTCACGTGGGTTGTGGATGCTCCATCCCTGGAGGTGTTCAAGGCCAAGTTGGACGGGGCCTTGAGCAACCTGGTCTAGTGGGAGGTGTCCTTGCCATGGCAGGGAGGTTGGAACTAGATGATCTTTGAGGTCCCCTCCAACCCAAAACATCCTATGATTCTACCTTAATATCTTTTAAACACAGTTTAAAATTAATATATTCATTCAGAAATACATAATAGGTAAAATTAAACAAACATATGAAGACATTATAAATATAAAATATAATATTAATATTTTGATTTATTTTAGTAATGAGAAATTCAGACTTTTCACATATGACAGCTTTTTTGGAGTCTTGGCCACTGTGCAATAGACTGTGGTACGGTAGCTTGTATTGCTACCACCATTACAGTTATATTATAGGAAGCAGAATATAAAACACATTATCTCATTCTATTGCTGTCTTAGAAATCCTGAAATAATTTGCAAATTTTATTTAACAGATAATTTTCCAGTATCATTGTAAGCAGAACACTGAACACCCCCACTGACAATCTGTAAGCAGGCAGCTCATGATCTAGTACTAGAGGAAATGCAGTGCTGTTACTTGGCAGATCAGTGCAAAGCTACTTTGAGTATGGACATTACTTTTTCTTATTTTTTAAGTATTATAAAATCACACTGGTATAAAAAAATGCTATATATGTTTTTGCTACATAAGGATTTGTCTGTTGGTATAAACACTTTGACAGGTCTGCAAAAATAGTGGTCATTAAGTTGGATCCTGATTTTATCGAAGTATAAGCATATAAAACCACTCAGTATATTCAGGGGGATTTACTGCATGCATTGTGTTTCCAAATGCCTAAACAATTTGCATACTTAAACTTTAAATATTTGGTTATTTGTTTTCCAGCTTCTTGAAGACAACACAACTTCAGCACACTTGTCACCTGCCAACTAGTTTGCAACAGACTTTCTGATGCAAACTATAACCTCTCTGAGAAAAACATATGCATGCAGGTAGGTGTGAGCATGCAAACTCACATGCCTTGGACAAACTAGAAGACAGGTAGGATTTAACGTCTATTTCTGCAGAAATACACTTACCTGTTCTTCAGTAATTTTTCTTAATTTTGCTTGCCATTACTGCCAATGACCATAGAGAAAGTACTAGACTAACTGGACCTTTGGTCTGGTGCAATATAGCCATTCTTACGATCTTACAAAACATTCAGGAATGCTCAAAAGTAGTATTTGGTGTCAGGCACTATCAAAATCTTGCTAGAAAATCTGATTTCTTTTCTACAAAGAGGGACAAGCAACAGTGGTTTCAACAACAGTCCAAAAAAGATATTTATTCAAAAGTATATTCAATAAATGGAGCAGTAAGTGAAGCAAAGAACAAGTATCAAAAGAAGAAAGATATTAACTAGGAAATTTTTCTCCTATATTTTTATTTCAAAAATCATCATGCAAAGCAGCAGCAAGATTTCTACACTTGAAGGAAAAGGCTTTGAAGTTTTACTAGTGTCTATGGAACATAGCAAGAAAATCTATAACCAGTTCTTTATAAAAAGTATATGACAAACTTTATAAATGTGTAGGTGGGCTGATGGACTTTGAGCAAAAGAAATCTCCAGAAGTTCCCATCCAAAGAAATAACTTCCAAAAGGAAATCAAGCTTTCAGGTGCTTTGCTGGATGAGGACTAGAACAGTAATCACATTCTGGCACCAAATCTTAGATGAACAGAAATTACTTCTTGGACTTTAGGGAAACCTGATTTTAGATTTAAGTAAAAAAATAGAGGTGAAGGTTAACATCATTTGTAAAACTAATATTTTGTGTTAAGAAATTCAGAAAAAGAATGTGACACTGCTGATGCTTTATTATTTAGAAGTGATAACCATTTTTACCTGTTATATATGTATAACAGTTTGCTCACTACTCATAGACAGTAAATAATATGACTGTATGGCGGGGGGGGGAGGAATATCAAATAAAACCTAAATCCTTCTACAATCCAAGCAGATAGATTTCTCAGTTTTCTGAGGAACTCCCAGAGTTTCTAATTTTACAGTACTGATTTCATTTTCCTTTGGCTTACTTCTTACATGACTGAAAAAGTGGGATATGAGATCCAATAACATGAAATTTTGAAGCAGAATACAGTCAAGAGAAAAAAGTCTTCTTGGTTCTGTAGCTGTAATAGTTACATTACATCCATGCCTATTTTTCTTTTAAGTTAAAATATATGTTTAAAGACAGAAAACCTAGATCATATAACTAGCAAATTAATTATCCTTCTAGGAAGATCCAAAACCCAGTTATGCTGATCAAGTAAAGGGGGGCAATTCTATCAGTCCTGAAACTGCAATGTCATCACAAGAGGTCAAATCACATACCAAATTGGAATGAAACGGTTTTGACCTGTTAAGGTAGAAGACCTGATTAAAGGACCTTTCTTTCCCAAAACATTACATCATTCTTATATGTGTTACTAGGTGGAATGATTGCCATAGGTTATTTAAAAAGTTTTGAATGCAAATAGTTCAATAAAATGTGCTGTTATAAATAATTTCCAAACGTGGGATTTAGATCATATAAGATGCATTATTAATAGTGTTACTCTTCAGCTGTGATTTTCAAACTACAGGTATTTTTCCAGTAATCTGTCTTTAATGCATCATAACAGAATAGGAAATTATGGTCTAATGGAAGAAAAAAAATGACCAGCTGTGAAAGCTGTAGCAAGTATAATTATAATCAGATCTATGTGAAAGCACTAGCTACTACAAAACCAGACACTGGGCTTATATGCAGGCAAAGAATAGCACAAAACAAAACTGAGTGTAAATAAGTTTCAGAGGGCTTTGCTGTCTACAGTGCAGTACTGACTATGTTGAAGCAGTAAACGTCTGATGACAGCAATTCTGCTTTAATTTCTATGCTGTGCTATTTCTCCTCTAATTTAAAAATTCAGTAAAATTAAGATGCAGATTCCTGGAAGCCACTATATTCTACTACACCTCTATCCCATTCCTTCTGTCTTCTAACTGTTGCATAATAGTGGTTTTATAGTAGTAGTATAGTTTATTAATTTGTAAACAAAATAGTCATATAGGTGCATGTTTCCATGTATACAGACAAATTTATAAATATATATGTCACATTGCATTTTGTGCCTACAGTCCCAGAATTCTGACTGACCTCATCAAAGCATGTGGAGAAGAAAATATACCTATTTGTAACTGTTCCCATATACACTTAAATGTCATTAATTATAAACAGGAATCAGAAATGCAAGCGTACTAAGACATAATTATTTCAGGTTCATATATTATTTACCAAAGAAAATAAAATATAAAGTTGAATGTAAATCAGATTAATCTTTTTCAGTTACAGATTAGACTAAACTAATTTCAAAAGCCAAGTTAAGAAATCTCTTGATAAAGTCAACTGCTAAATATACACCAGAGTTAGCAAGATTCACGTTCCTTAACCGTGCTTCTCAAGTTCCTTAAACACACCTCTCCAGGCGTTTTTCACTGCAAAAGACATCTTTTTGCGTGGACATGTATTTTTCCTGTATCCAACCTCTGCCTGTGGCTGCTGCAACCTGAATAGAAACCCCAGTTACCTTTTCACTGAATATAAAAGTGACCAACATATTAACTGGAAATTGCATTATTGAACACTCAACCATGTGTTCTTTGATCCTAGATAAAAATTGAAGATTGTTTCTACCCTGATTTGATTAAACTGTGGGACATGTTCTCTCATTGTGCAGACATAACTGAATTATCATCCATCAACTGACAAAACGCTAGTGTGACTGACAAGACAGACTGCCAGCCAAAGAGTGGACTTGAATAAAGAAAGAGTAAAAGGAGAACTGACCCCAGAAAGGAGCTTTTTTTCTGATATACTTTCTAATACACTGAGGGGAAAAAAAAAAAAAAATCTGAATTGTAGTCATTTAACATGTAAGTATGCTCACAGACTGCTGCTTCAAGGAAGAAAGAGGAGGATAATTTGCTGTTTATTAGTCAGCTCCAGATAGGCTCCCAGGGGTTTGTGTTTCAGCCCACAGCACAGAAGCTGTTGATTTTGCTAAATCTAGCTGATGTTAATGGGGTGGGGAAAGTGGAGAAACAGCCCTTTCCAAACATCTGCCATCACAAACAGCAATTTTAGAAGATGACAGAACTCACTACCTAAACCTGGAAATGATACTCAGTTCTAGAAGCACTGAAATGTGCTTTGGGTTTCAAAGTCACCTTTACTGATGAGCAGAGGCAACAAATGGATGTGGGAAACAACTTATTTTCCTCCCATTTTTTCCCTTTTAATCTTCAGTATGATGAAAATGTGATCTGTATGATATAATTTTGGCTAAGATGGACGTACTACAATACTTTGCTTTGAACATTTTCTTTGATGCTAAGTACCATCAAAGTTAGTGGATGCTGCATGTTCTCCAAACCTGTGAAAATCAGACTTGTCTTCTGTACCTCTACAGGAGTTTCTGAGTACTTCAGGTAAATCAGTTTTCAAAACTGTGAATACAGACTGCTCCATAGGATAGCATTAGGTGTTCAATACAGATGAGGATGTAACTGACAGGAAAGAAATAGCAACTATTAATATGATTTGACATCTAAAAGGAAGGAGGCCCAATTCCGTCCTTAGTTACACAAAATAATTAAGCATTACACAAAATAATTAAGTTACACAAAATAATTAATATAGCTAAATGAAACCCAAACCAATGTGAACCAAAGTGAATATCTAACTTCCCAAGTGAAAAAAACGAATTTTTGAGCAATTTATTCCTACTGACATTGGTTTCACCCTAATATTTATCTTCTTATATAATGCAGTGTTCTATTTACATGTTACTTTGTTTCAATTAAATTAACTTCCAAGTACTTCCTGAAGAAAAATCATGTGGGTGGTTTTTTTTGTTTGTTTTGTGGTGTTGACTTTTTTTTAAAAGGCTGTTTCAGTGTTAGACCTTTCCTAAAGCAGATATAGTGGAAGCAAAAACTACTCAAGTATTTACAGAAAAATTAGACAAACACTTGACTCATGACCAGATAATATACAGTAAAAGTTCAAGAGATTCCAGCATGGATGCTTCGTAATAAAGTACGACATACACTTGACAATGTAATATAGGGGAGAAGTAGATTAGATCAATAACTAGTTAATACTTTTCAATAATATTTAAGCAAAATACACTAAATTTAGTCACTTCATATACCTAAGCATGATCTTAATCTCACAGCACAATATAAGCAGGAGCAAAATTCCTAACCTGCTCTCAAGTGTTTTATTAGACTTACCATATGTTTATCTAAAATAGAAAAACTGGAATGTCAGAGTCAATCTATATTTTTTTCAGAACATGCTGTGAATTAACACGTTTTGGAAAATCTGCTGAAAATAACCTATAATTGATTCCAATAATGTTTAGCAGAAAAGTGTATAGCAACAAAGCTATTATATATAAATATATATACGATATATAAGTCCCACCTTAAAGAAAAAGATACAGGTTCAAATAAAAAATTGTTAATTCCACTTTAATATAGGATAATTTAGGCTAAATATTACCAAAAGGGGGATAGGGGAGGAATATAGTGTCTAAGGTAAGTGGTATACTTTCAGCCTGTGAGGTCCAAACAAGTATCTATCTTCTTCTCTGATCATTGTCCCCAGATCCATGTAGTATGATCAGGGCTAGTGAAGTTTGAATGGACTGAGCTATGGCATGAAGTATTGGCAAGGATATGGGTCATGAGAGACCAGTAACAATAAATGAAACACAGGTCCTGACTGGTGACCTAAGATCATTCATTTTCCATGATGGCAGCTCAATAAGAAAGTTCAAAATTGTTTGGGGGTTTGTTTTTCCATATTTTAATTCAGTAAATAGTATAACAGAATCCTGAAGGCTCAAGTAAGAAAGAAATTCTTCAGCTCACACTTCTTTTCTTTCCTAGTGCTCAATACAACAGCTATACTTTGCAGTTTAAACATAATGCCTTGTCTTCTCCATCTTCACTTTGACTCTTAAAGTTCCGTTCTGCATTAATAACCTATTTATCTCTATAGCACAATGAAATAAGTAAGCTGAATACCTCCCAGGTGGAGTGTCTGAAACGCAGAACAGCTTGAGTGAATTGTCCATGTATAGTGGCACAGAATAATAAATCCAAGACCTGTTTTAACCATGCCAGCTTTCCTCTTCCCTTCCAACTCTGTCTCTTGCTGAGAATAGTGACTGAATATTAAGTAGAGTTCATTAGCTCCTAAAGCAGCAAAATCTGCTGTAAACTATCATGACTTAACTTCTCTCTAAGAAAAAAAATGCAACTGTAACACGATGCCTGACTGCAGAACAAAGATACCTCCTTCTATTATTACTTACATTTACTGTCAGAGATGTTTAATGGGTATTTCACTAGATATATGTGAAAAAATTGAGATCATTAATGACAATTAACTGTTATAAGGTTAGGAACTGGATTTTAAGAAAGATATAGTTAAAAATATTTACTTCTGTAATTACAGGTAACTTTGTCTAATAGCTATCTTGTATTCCTCTGCATTTTGTTACTAGCCATACAGAAAAAACTTATAAATAAGATCTATGTCATCAGGAAACAAAAACACAGATAATATCCTCTGTTATTTAGCATATGCAAATTCATGCTATATTAATGCAACCTATAACCTAAAGAAAAACTTAGATCAGATAAGACAACTCTTGATTTTCAATGAATTTTTAAGAATTAATTGTGGCATCTTTTTAAAATAAAAAACCAATCACATCAATTTGCACTTTTCTTAAGCAGGGACAGGGATCATAACTGCTGCATAGTTTAATGGGAATTCACTACAATACATACCTTTAAGTGAAAATCAAAAGAATTGTTTACCCAAGTTGCTGAAAATTGAAAAACTCAAAAATAAAATCTTTATCTTCACAGGCTAATTGACAATCACAGTGGAGAGGATGTGCTGCAGTGTGAATTCTAGTGCTATCAGCAGAAGAGGACTCTATTACACCTCTTTCTGCTAAGGCATCCCTGTTCAGCTCCAGCATCCAGCATCTCAGGCCTTCAGCTGTGGAGGAAGTTCCCTTGTTCAATCTCAGTATCTATTGTCCAAGCTGGCAGCCGCCACTCACATGAAAACCCAGCATTTGTCAGTTTGAGTACTCTCAGTTGTGTACCGCTGCTCTGATTGTACACCACATGCTACTACACTAAGGGATAAAAGCTGTAGACTGCACAACACCAGAGTGCGACCAACCTCTGCTTACCAGGCTTGCCCGTTCATCCAGTCATCCATCCACACTACTATATATTTTCAGAGGATTCTCTCCTTTGTTTCTACTATGCACAGGGCAGATCCCTCAGTTCAGCCCTAAGGCCTTTTAGACCTATTACACTTAAGTCTTTTCAAATACTGCTTACACTGAGACAACCTCTTGTGATCAAATATTGCAAATTGCCTCCTGTTACACCTCTGGTCAGTATTACACTGAGCTGCTTAGAGCAACAGTTGGGCAAGTCTCTGGGAAACAGGAAGCACAGTGTTGGCACTGCTGCAAATAAAGAATAATATTACTGTGATTCAGATATTTTCTATGCACAGGTGTGTATCATGGGTAACATGAAGCAGTGCTCTGAAACTAATCTGATTGTGAATTGCATACTGTTCTCAACCCCTGCTGAATGCTCTCAGAAGGCAATCTATAAATTACATTAACATTAGTAAGGTCATTTGAATGACACAGTCCATATGTAGTTGAACACAGAAGAGATGGCCTTACTTGAAGAATGTAATTCAATTTAGGCCAGATTTTCCATTCCCCACATTTAATATAGGCTGTGGGTATAGCTAATACCTATTTGAATATTCAAACATGTTTTCCAGTGATTTGTGGTAATTTACTAAATACTTATGGTATATGCTATTATCCAGTTTTCATAGAAGCACTACACACACACATGATTGTGATTTTTCTCTTAAAATCTAGGACCTGCCAAGTATGTCTTGTGTTGTTCCAGTCTTGCATGGTGTCGAGCATTTGATCCAGCACAATACTTACACACAATCTTAAACACGGTGTTCAGAGTCCTCTTAGAAGAATTAGTCAGGTGTGTAAAGGTAAAATAAGCCCTAACCTCACTACTACTGTCTAAAATTCGTTATAATGGTTGGGTTGGAGTTGTCTCTTCTAGATGAAATTTTGACTCCTAGAATCATTTGGCAATTGGAAAAAAAGAAAAGACCAGTATGAAGTCGTTTACTTCTCTCAAATCAGCATTAGTAATTCTTATCCTGGATTGCAGAACAGTAAAGATTAAGAGCCCTCTTGTTATATATAAATATATTTGGAAACCATAAGCTAGGAACCCATGTACCTAAAACGCCAAGGAGCTTCCCTTAAAAGCAGCTTTTGACACATGCTGACAGTATCAAATTGATCATAAAACACTGCAGCTACTGCCACTTCTCTTTTCTAATGAAAACCACAGTTCTGTGGTGGCTATGGTGTCAGTGACCATTTTTGTATGGTAACCGCACAATTATAGCTCTTATTCAGGAAGGAGAAAAAATGTCTCAATGCCCTGCTCAGTTCAAGGGCTGAAGACTGTTTCCCACTTCTCAGGAAAGTCTTCTTATCTTGTCTCCCCTCACCTAGTGAATGCCCTGTCTCGTCTCCGGCCTTAGGAATTCACATTTCTCCTTCAGTGAGGCAGACAGACATAGAAAGAGAAGACTTAAATCTTCTGCAGACAGACATGGAAAGAGATTTACCTCCAGAGTCTGCAGGTTGGACTTACTCATGAGGATGAGGACAGTGGCTCAGACTCCTGGTGGCTGTGAGCACTGAATTCTTTCATCCTGGCTAATTCTTTAACCAGAGCCACCACTCCAATAATTAGGAATATGGTTGCTCAGCATACAGAGAGAGAACATATATGCCATTTAAATCCAGCAGATGTTTTTATGGATTTTATTGGGTTAGGTGAAGAAATTCCTGAGCTTTGTTGCCTTTTTAAAAAACTGCTGCCTATAGTGATCTCTTCAAGTTTTAAAAATTATGAACCACACTATTTTATATGTCCTTACAGAAATTTCTAGGGGGCAATCTGGAGTAAACTTAGAAATAACAATAATTTTAAAAATTGCTTTGTATTTCCAACTCCTCCATTCCTTTTTTTTTACAATTCTTTTTTTTTTTTAAAGAAATCTAGGCTCCCTTTCCCATGAAAGGTTAGACCAGATGATCTTTCAAGGTCCCCTGCAACCTGGCCTGTTCTATGCTTCTATTCTGTGAGTTCCGATATCATGCATGTAACTAACTCAGGATCACAAAATTTCAGACCCATCATTTCCCACACCTCCTACTGCTGTCTTACAAATACCAGGCCTTCACACCAGGCACCACCTGGCTGTTTTAAGTTCTGGTCCTATGTGCTCTGCTTCCTGTACTCACTAGGAAATGCAGTTGTCTAACTAGGTATATGTATGTTCTCTACTCTGAGAACCTGACCTTTAGAAAAGGTCTTGGCACACCTAAACCACTTTATGGATCTATGTCTTGATGCCTAGGAAAAGGACACCACAAAACCCCCAAACTGCAGAAGCTTCCCATATGTGTTATAAAGAAATATTAAAAAAAAAAAAGAAAAAAAGTGTGTGCAATAAATTCATATGAATACAAAGAGCCAGCAAAGTAATGACCAGCTTCTCTGCTGTAAAACCCAATAGCATGTGTCGTCATCTGTACACTTGAGGACAGCCACTGAGCCATGGGCAGACTTCTTTCATAATCACTATATAAAATTGGCAACATTTTCCCCACATCTAACACATGCTTCTGTAAGATGGTTATTTAAATTTAGAATAAAAGCAGAATGAGCTAATCTCTAATTTTATCAGGAAAAAAAGCAGACTACAGCTTGAATTTTTGACAGTAACACTGACTTAGAACAAAATGGGATTTAAAAGGAGATGAAGATTCGACCTGTTCACTAAGATACGAATTACCAGGCCTGGAATTTCTGCTTTTTAACTGGACATTTGAGCGTTCAATTCTGGGCAAGTATTGAAAGTCTTTATTCTGGCAAGTCTGGGCTAGTCATTGAAAGCATTCATTCTTTAAATAGACTAACTTCAGAGTTGAACTTCACTGCAAAATAGAGCAATATGAACAACTCATAAAATATGTGCTTCATTTGTATCAATAGTGATCAAAGTGAGCAATAATCCAAGAATTTGTGTGCTAAACCTTTGTTAAAATTTACACTCTCACTTAAAGCAAAAAAAAAGAAAGAAAATAAAATGATATTCAGGAAATACTTTTAAAGCACTTTAAATATTGAGAAACAAACATAGCACCAACAAAAAAAGAAAATGATGGAGAGGTTTAGTGACAATACAGACATTATTTCAACATGAAAAACAGCCATGGTTGCAGGAAACGCAGCTGGTCTTACTAGGACAGGCTTTGCACAGAACTGAAGTCCATCACAATCACCCACCCCTTTTCATATGCCTTTGGCACATCTGCAACTTAAACTGATACTGAGGTCAGGAAATACTGGCTCTCAGAGCTATTAGTTGCTAAATCATCCCTTCCAGCCTCTTTGTATTAGCTTTGTATTACAGGGTGCAAACAAATTAAATACTGTGCTGGAGAAACAGCATTTTTGAGACTGAGGGACAGACACAGATCATGGTGCTCTCATAACTGGAAACTGAGCTTTCTACACAGCACTTGCAGCTTCCTCTTAAGTCTAATACACTTAACAAGACGTGTCATTTATCAAATAGGAAAAACAAAACTAAGTTCAAGGACCAGGAACTTGAACATGTTGTTATTATGTAAAACCTGCAACAGTTTCTATAAGTAATTTGGATTTCTAATTTTACTAGAGTGTTGGACCAAAAAAAATGGATTCTGAACTTAAAAGACTGAGCTAACTGTTCTTTTTTAATACTGTTCACAGGTGTATCAGACTTGATCACTATCAGTCATTCTTAAGGTAAATATGGATCTGTTACTTGAATGGTTTAACTCATACTTTTCTGTTGTTCAGAAGACTTTTCTATTCTGTTTTATATATTCTTGGATTTGGTTGATTTTGTAAACACAGTCTCCGTGAAATAATCTGTCCCATTTAATATTGTTTCTTCAGAGCTTCCAAGCCTATATCACAAAGCAATATTTTCAAAACTCTCAAGAGTATACAACATTCAAAATAGCAGTTCTCAGAAATTTCTAGCATACATTGCCTGGCACGTTCATCCAAAACAACCTGTACAGAACACAGACTTCTAGATTTATATTCTTCTCTTATTATTGTGTATTAGATTTGTATTGCTTTCTGACCTATGGTGGATACTTCACCAACACACCAAGAATTGTGATGCAAGTTTAGCCTGAGCTAAAGAGGTCTGGAAGTTCTTACTTCATAGATCCCAGTAAATTAGCTAAGACAAAGCAGGTTACTTCATAATTACTTTTTTATTCATATATAAAAACTATCCTAAGACAACTATTATGACTCGTTTGATTGACAAATTTGTTTTTAAATTATTACAAATAGGTACTTTTCCACAATGTGTATTTAGCAAGAGAGCTGTATGAAAAGCAAATATGGAAGCCTATTTCATTTATTATGTATTTTTCTTCTTCCAAACTTTTAATAGGAAATATTGCACTCGAAACTCACAGAATGAGTAAATGCTACTGAACTGAGCTAAGCATCTAACGCTAGCTTGTTTTTTGGTTTAGTTCATGACCCTCCAGGCTGACTTTCTGTATTCTTAGTGTGAAGGTTTTAATCACTTACACTGAGCGAGTATTTTACTTCTTGCCTGTGTAGTTCTCCTGACTCTCACTCAAGAGGCTGCCCAGAGAGGTTGTGGAGTCTCCTTCTCTGGAGACTTTCAAAACCCACCTGCACATGTTCCTGTGTAACCTGCCCTAGGCAAACCTGCTTTAGCAGAGAGATTGGTCTAGATGATCTCTAGAGGTCCCTTCCAACCCCTACCATTCTGTGATTATGTGAAGAGATTTGTTTTCCATATAGTCAACAAGTGAAAATGTTGTGATTTAAACCATACAACCAACATTTTCCTAAGAAGAACTGACCAAGTCTGCTACAATTGGCAGTATTAGAAAAGAACACTTTTCTATGTCTTTAAGTTCAGGTCCACTTTTTCTCTTTGTGGAGGCCCTAACCATTCTGTTGCTTGTTGTTTTTTGTTTCTTTTTTTTTTTTTTTTAAAATTATTTGTTTATACTTGTAACCATAGCACAGCCAGGCTGATCTATGTTATTTAAAGTTTTTCCCTCT
>VZZY01004692.1:177503-242931 GCA_013400335.1 Eurystomus gularis | reverse complement strand
TCGCCTCTGCCCGGCGGCCCCGAGCCTGACAGCTGTCACCGCGGCGGAGGCCGGTGGAGCCCCGCAGGAAGCACAGCGGGGTCATGTTTGCGGTTCGCGCCGTCGGTGCGATAAGGGAGCCGGTGCTGCTGCCCTGGCCGGCGCTCCCGGCGGGTGTTATCTGCGCGCTGCCAGTAGCCCAGCCGGCGAGGCGTTAACTTCCGTGTGTTCGCAGGTGCAGTCGACCAAAAGAGCGGATCCCGCTGAACTGCGAAGTATTTTTTTGCAGGTAAAAAGACCTGTCTGGTGTTGTTTGAGTGACAGACTCTTATTTTTCGCCCTTTCAGTAGCTCCCCACGGCATCGTACACGTGTTGTGCTTGGAGGGAAAAAGTTCCCTTTGCAGGCACGGGATATCGAAAGGGCCATTGGGCATGGAGCAGAAACTGCTCCTGACACAGTGATTAACCGCTTCCAAATTATAATCCCAAGACATTTTCTGAAATATTTTCTGATTTCATATTAAAAAGTAATTATAACAGTAAGTACGTACTGTTCTTTTTATGATACACTTTTGCAACGTTCTGAAAAGTTCTTCCATGGCTGTATGTTTTGTCCTTGCAGTTTATATATGTCCCTCTTACAAATGAATGACCGACTGGCCATGTTCATAGAACTTGAAATTGATTGTAATCTTAAGATGTATATATTTCGTAATATTATCCCCTACAGGGCCTTAGAATTAACATACATAAATTTCAGCATAAAGCCTTCTCCACTCTCCTTAGTTACAGTGAAGCATGACCTGAAAGGAAAAATTGACAGGAAAATCCTGTCAATCTTAGAACTTTGACAATCAGGTTTGAATCAGGCAAATGGAATAAGAAGAACAACTATATTTTGGGTCCGGATCATTAAAATATCTTTTTTCTTTTCCCTCTATGTTGAGTATTACACAGCCTATTAGAGATGATGTCCTGTATGAAAAAGGAAATAATGTAACATAAAGTATTAGAGCTAATACTGTAAATTATAAACCCTATTATTTAATCTTTGACATGTGTCTTCTGGTCCTACTGTATTATCTAACAGTTTCCACATATCATAAGTAGACAGAGGGACTTTGCCTGAGACAGAGAAGTTATATCCCAGCCATAATTTTGGTGGATCTTTGCATTTGCATACTGTATTACACTGGCAACATTGTTGGACTGTTAAAACTTAGCGTGTTGGAATCAAACCATGAAAATCCAGCATCTAGTTTCTAGTAAAAAATCTTCCATCACAGGTTCATTTATTGTGGACGTGACATTTAGTATTTGTAGGTAAGAAATACAGTGGAGTATGCTAATAAAATATGCAACATGGAAATATGATTTTTAAAATATAAATTAATATGATATAAAAATACGTGCTTCTAGAATGTCAAACTGCTCTTTTCCAACTTTTTTCAAGATACTTTTCCATGTTTGATTGCAAAAAAGTGAAATGTGGTGTCAAAATACTCAAGTTGGAAATACTAAGCAAGCAATCTTAGTTGCAAACTTAAAATTCAGAAGAGAACCCACTCTTTCCAAGACTAAGTTCTAGAGAGTCATGTTATGAAATACTGCTAGTGTTGCACCCATCAGGGGTCAGATGTGTTGTGCTCTTTGCTGAGAGTGCTGGCCTGGTCTGTGAGCTTCAGCTAAAGGTCGTGCATTCCTTCCTAAATTTGGCTCCTCTTGGAAGTGAGTGGAAGGGAAGATGTGAAGTCTAGGCCTCTTTGTCACCCACCTTATTCATAGAGAATGTACTTAAACTTCCTTCTGTTCGTGCATGTCTTCTAACGTGATATGTGTCCTCTGTCTGTCCATTTAAAGTTGTATCTCAATGGATGTTTATATATACCTTTCTCTTAGAATTTCTGAAGCTTGCTCTGTATTTCTAATTGTTATTTCAGGCGGTTAAAAATCTTGAGTTTGACTTCTATTAAAAAGATGTGCTATTAAGACTATGCAACCCTGTAACTATGAAGTGCAGGCAGTGGAATTTCATGTCTGGTCACCATCAAATAAGTTACCTCTCATGTATTTGCTAACCACTAACTTCAGTAACAACCATAAAAGAATAAAATAGAAATTCACTGGAGGATAAAAGAGTTATGTAGAGCAACAGTTATCAGATTTCTTGGTGAGCCTTCATTCCTTTTTCTTAGGTAAAACATAGTCAGTCCTTGGGGAATGTAATGGAATTATTCTCTGCCTGCTGAATACAAGTGGAACCTGTTCCAGCAAGGTGGAGAAATAAACAAATTTCCAATTTTAAACCGGGAAACTTACCCCCCTCCAAAGTCCCAAATCTCTGGCTCATAGCTTAGCTGAATATTAAAAAAAAAAAAAAAAAAAAAAAGAAGGTAAGAGTACCCATAGGTCTTTTTTGTTTTGAAACTTATTTCTCCTCTGCCCAGATAAAATCATTGGGATGGAAGACTCCTTTAATTTGAAAATTAACCAGTTTTTCAAAGAAAGCATTGGTTTTGAAAGTGTGGTGATACCTAGCACTATATTGTACAACTAGACCAGGGTTTTTTTGTGTTCATGTTACGTGATGGTGTTTAAAAAAAAAAAGTCTCATGCAAATTCATCAGTCCTTACCTGAGATAGTCTATAAATATATGGTAAGAATTTTGTGTTATAAGGTAAAGTAATTCAGGACAAGAAAATACAGATTTAATTGATGTGTTATGTTTTATATACAAATTAAGATATAATTTACAATTGCCCATTTGTGCTAAAGGACTCTTGACTTAAGTTGTATGGTGAAAAGATAACTCGAGGACAAATGTAAATACATGCCAAAAGGGAATAGCCTAGCTACTTTGTCAGGCCTTAATTCATTGGCTTAGTGCCAAGTTCTTTCAAAATACCATGACCTTCTCATATGGAGCTCAATGTCAGTTAATTATTTTTGCCTCGTTTTTTTTAACAAAACTTCTTACACACAGTTTTTACTGTAAAACAATTCGCTATTTGTAATAAACTCCAGTAAATTGGTGTCTGAAGAAAAAAAGATGATGTTTAGATGACCGTCCTCGATACACGCTCTACTGTCATATGGTTGAATACCATTGTTCTTGAGGAAATGCTCAGTAGTCTGCATGTTTGATGGTCTTTCATGCATAAAACTTTATTTGGATTGCGTGTCCTGCTGCAGAATTGGGCTTCATAATGTAGTCGCTTAGGTATACAACTGAGAAGAGAACCTTTCTGAGCTGATTCAGTGAATCCACAGTTTCATTATACTGTCCTGTCAGCAGCAGTGCTGAATTGAAGGATTCCTATCCACTGCTTTGTGTTACTATTTTTGTGGAAATAATCTATCTTAATTCTGCATTAGTTCAATAATTTGGTTTACAGTGCAATCTTGCAAGCAGCTGTCATCACAAGTGTAGGGTGGAAGCGGGAGAGGTGATGAGGTGATGTGAGGGGCTGGTATCGGGGAAGAGCTAAGGGAGATGCTTAAGCAGGTAGTGATGCTGAGGCAAGCTCCTTTACCCTGAAATAGTGTCCTGACTGAATTGATTGGGTTGCACACAGCTGAAGGAAGCACGAGACAAGTGAATGATCCCCTTTACCATAATGAAGTGTTCCGTCTTCGCAGGTATTGTGTATAGGCCTTGTTGTTAACATTCTAATACCTTGGGTCCCTGGCAGTGTAAGGGCCCATTTTGTTACTCTTTCAAGTAAAGCTGTGTTCCCTGATTCGAGGTAATGGACTATATAATGGGGAAGTTACATATTAAATTGAAGTTTGAATTCAGTAGTGTAGATGATGCACTATTGGTTTTGGGGGCCTTTGCCATTTCTTCTCAGAGAACACTTATGTAGCCATCTCTTAATGACTACAACTTTGAAAAGTGAATTAAAAAATCAGTACTTTTATTCTAAATCAAAATTCTAATGAAAGCGGTGCAGTTTTGTAACTTCACTTTCTCAGAATGAACACAGTTCTGTGTATATGTTTGAAGGCCTGCATCTAAGTCATTGTGTGTACAAGCAGACTTTACAGTAGACAGTGAATAGAAGAGATGGATTTTAAACTATTAAATAAGCTTGCTTACAGGTTTTGTGAGCAAAATGCTGAGAAACAAACTTGGTCATTAAACTGCGTTGGGTCACGGTAGTTCAGGGAATAGAAATCTTTTGTGAGCTACTTTCCTGTGTTCCAGGATGCAAACATAGTTTAACTTTGCAATCTGAAAATGTAGGTTTTATTTCCAAGATTACTTTCATATTGTAAATACAATTAAATTTTCCTGCAACTATACTGCCATCTTGAAACGAGATCTAAGGGGTATGAACTTGTATAATACATTTCCCTTTTATTCATCACTTACAATGCTTTCTATTCCTGCCTCCTTGTGTTCTTAGTTCAAGATTGGTATTATCCAATGTAACTGGACAGCTGAGGACTGGAGTTTACTTTATGCTAAAAAGTCCACTTTTAATTTAAAGTCGATCTGTAGTTAAGAACCAGTGGTGAATAATTTGACAGAAGAGTGATCAGTAAGAATACTGATACAAGGCATGTGGCGGTTGTCTTGGTGTACAAGTAATGAAAACATACTTGGTTATTTTATTTTTAGATAGTTTGCTTAATATTTAGGTTCTTGAATTTAAAATTTGTCTGCGATTTTTATTTGAAAATTTATTATTCATAAAACTAAAAATCAAAACATTTACATTGACTCAAACCCCTTTTTGTCTGTTTGATTTTTTACTTAAATGAAAAATGCCAAAACTATTAGTTTCAGGGTAAAAAATAACCTGAAAAAATCTCACAAGAGAAGAGAAATATTTTAATTGGTTTTGAAAATATATATTAATGATCAAGAACAATTATTCAGAAGATACCTGCTACTAGAAATTGTAAGAAAATGTGTGTGCTGTGTTTTCACAATGTAACTGCAAATGTAAAGCTACAGCATGGCTGTAATTTTTATAAATTTAGGCAATTACCTCACAGTTTCTGAAAATACATTGTTGTCTTTTTATTAGAAGACGTTGGTCATTATGCGAACGCATCCATTCTACACGGATAATCTGATTGTTTGGGGTACGCAACTGGTGTAGTAACACTATTAGTTTAATCAAGCAATTTAATTTCAGAGCAGTTATGTGCAGACAGTTGTGCACCATTTCAAGTGATATTCAGTAAAGAGTAGTTTGGTAATCACTGATAATTAGCATCTAAATGGATTCATTTTTGTTGGTGTGGTTTTTGTTCTTTATTTTTACTGTAGTATGCCAGCGTTGAGAAAGATGGTGAGCATTACATGACCCCAGAAGATTTTGTGCAGAAATACCTAGGACTTTATACAGATCCACGTTACAATCCTAAAACAGTGCAGCTGTTGGCTGGAGTGGCAGATCAAACTAAGGATGGGTGAGAATTTTGCTTTCCATTAGAAGCTTGTAATGTATTGGTAAATGTGTTGGTGAATGAGTTTGCTAATTTTATATTCTAAAACACGTTATTGATTTTATTACACTTAAAGCTTATTTAGATGGTAATTTTTTTCAAGTATAATAGACTATAAATTTGTGGAAATTGGGAAAAAATACGATGTTTAATGTGCATTTTTTTAGATTAAGATTTGTTTTAATGGAGTTTTAACAATTGCTACAAATGTAGAGGAAGTTGAACTGCAAACAAGTTTAATGTAGTATGATTGCCATGCAAAAGTTCTCTTCTGTATATTCACGTCCATGATTAGATACTATGTAGAGTCTTTAGTACCTCTAATTAAAACATGGAAGTATGGAAAAGCTTTCTTTCTTCTGTAGAGTGCAATTCAAATCAACCCACTAAGGTCTCTTTTAGAGGTCTGGCTATTAGGAAAGAGAGACACTAATGAGGGAAGGTGTTTGCCTAATCAAGGTGTAGTCACACCAACCACATTAAGCTTTTCCAACTCTGCTTACAGATGATGTTACTTGCTTTTAGACAATTCTCTGAAACTAATTTACAAAGTGTCTGCTCCACTGATGAAGTACGCTCTAACTTACTTGTCATCAAAGGAGCCTTTTCTCTTGCTGTATGTAGGCTCCTAGTTTTGGCCTTGGATTGTAGTAGTAAGCATGGACACTTAAAGTAAGATGAGAAGGTTAAGATGGATCAGAGAACAGGTCAAGAATGTAGAAGGGAGTGGGTATTTTGTAGAATAGAGAGAGAAAGTTGCTGTTAAAATAGTATACAGTAAATTTTAAAATATTAGATGCAACTTATTTTAAATTGAAAGCCCCTAACTTCCTTGGATTTGTGAGTCTATATCTGACCTTTGACATCACTTAAATGTTTTTGTTTTCCTGTGTTCTGCTTTAGAATATTTTATTAGTTTGCATAGTATCCTGAGCAGCTTGCACAATATCTGTGCTTTACAAATGAAATTGTATATGCTGTATATGCACTAAATTGCACATGTAGGATCTCCTGTTTGATGTAACGTTAACGTTATTTTTTTTTATAGAGCTGCATCATTTTGATAATAAATTTGTATGTATACATTTGATAAATCCATGTTTGCAAAATGTGGCTGCAGTTTGTTGCGTTGTTATGAATTGAAAAGGCTATTTTGTATGTATCTTGAAATAACAGTCTAACTGACGACTAGTAAACAAACTTGTTGAGTATCTTGTTTCTCTGAAAGCTGTTGGTTATCTCTTACGGTGTGCATTTCTTCAGAAAATATTTTATGGAAGGATTTTTATTACAGTAAGAAATCAATAATTTGTTTTGTTGCTACTACAGAACTTTACATTGAGACGTCACTTTTTTGTTGCTTTCCCTGTGAATATAAGTTTTTGTTGTTTGTTTTTTGTTTAAATCTGGGTAATATTTGAAGTGAGAGAATAACGAATGGGTAAGTGTGCTTTATCCAATTCTGTATGGGAACAGTGGGAATGGGAATTATTACCATATGGTCTGCAGTGCAAAATGTTTGTCTGAATACTTGCCTGAAACATTTTCCTAGATGTTTTCATCTATATTTATCTCTGATCTGTATTTCGTGTGAAGAATGCGTTATACTTCATCATAATCGTTGGTTTATTTACTTTTTCATTCGCATTCTTCCATTTGTAGTGAGCTGTAATATATCAAAATCCAGACCCTATATCATCTGCACAGAGAGTTTAATCTGTAGCATGAATAATTACTGTAATCTTCAACTGAATTCTGGAACGCATTGCATCTTTCCAGGGCCTTAAAGTTACTTTATGAAGTCCAAGGAAGTAGCAGTAGTCGTGTTCCATACATATATTTGCAAATTAAATGACAGCCCAACATCACACAGCAAGTCACTGAGAGGATTTGGATTGTGTTACGAAATTTCATTCCTGTGTCTACTATCATATTCTCTTAGCCTTGCTTGCCCTTCAAGTAAATGTTCAAAGTGTTCTTGCTAAGTTTTCTTTGTTAATATTTTTTATTTAATTTAGTTTTAAGTTTGGCACTTTAGAAAAAAACACATTTTCAAACTGGCTGTCTGTAGGTATATGTTTAAAAAAATGTTTTTAAACTTTTTTTCTGATGGTAACTTGATCCTTACTTAACTGTTCCGAAGTACAGTTCTTCTCCCATTACTGCACTACAAGACTGGTTTGCTTTAGTGGAACTCTGTAAGGTAGTTCTTAAAACAGACAGCTGTGCACTTTCAAAGAATTTATTCCTCATCCTTACAAATGCATGTTCTGAGGAAAAAAAAAGTGGTGAGCTCTAAATTAGAATTTGGCCTAAACTGCTTTGTCTCCTATCTGTTCAACACAATGGGGTTTCACTGACACTGTGAGCACTCCTATGTCTTCAGGCTGCAGGCACTAGTTTTGAAATGAGGATAAATATCCTCTCTGAATAATGTACTTATGTACGTGTGCCAAAACCAGCGTCCCAATTGCATAAGCCAATTAACATTAGTAGGTATTGCAGTTTTAAAATCAAGGATTTTCTCCTCCCTTCAAACCTTCAAAATTTCCCAGCAGTCATTCAAGATTCTTAATTTTAATTGCTTGCTTCTGGGTACTCTTTTTATCAGCATACTGTTCTTAAAATTTGGAAACATGTTCTTAAGCTAAGTCCTGAAGAACGAGTTAATGTTTCACATAATGGAGAGTCACAGCAGAGCTATACATAAGGTCTAAAAGCTATGTTGTGTGGGGAAAAGAAGAGCAAAGAGTTGTAGTAGGAAAAAAGGGAAAGATAGAGAAGAATTGTAAACACATGGCTTACTTCATGTGTTTTTGAAGGCTAGCGGTATGGAAGAAGTAAGAGGAAACAAAGTTTTTTTGAATGTTACAGATAAAATGAAAGGTGAGTGATTTGATAATGTTAAGGACTCTGTAATGCAGGGGTTCATGGAATGATACCCGATTAGTGATTGGGTGGGAAGCTTCATCATTCTGTTTAATCCAGCTCCTGTTATCTCCACCCTAATGGATAACGGAGGATCACAGGGGATATCCCTGCTCTTAGGCATTGCAGTTGAATATATGTGGAAAGGAAATTGAATGTATCTGTCTCCTTTTGCTGTAGGCACCGTTAAAGTGAGACCTCTGAAGACGGCTTCTTTCAGGTTCAGGCTTCTACGAATGCATTCTACAGAGATCGTCACTTGATTCTGTCAGTTATAAAGCTTCCTGGTTAGGACTTAATTTGTATGTCAGGTTTATGGTTATATGTGACGTATATTTTGAAATGATAGTATTTACAATTATTTTAAAGGATATTCTGTCTCTCTAATACTAAACCCTTATTTATCAAGATCATGCTTTGGATTAAATTAACTTTGCATCTGAAGAACAATTCTCACATCTTTGATTTTTGTGGCTAAAATGTGACAGATTAATGTAATAATTCTGTATTTGCCATTTCTTAAATCCTTTCAAAATCACTACATTTTTTTCTGCATTTTCTGTATAATGCATATATGCAAGAATGTTAACTTATGTAACCTTGTTGAAAGTATCTCAATTCTGCTTTTTGTGTACTTTGACAGAGAAAGACGAGATAAACCAATGAATAGCATGGTTTGATTTTATTTACTTTTTTTTTTTTCTGTGGGGAACAATTTATACTTGGCTCTTTAGCAGTAAACAGTATATGTGAAGTAATCACTATGAGCTTATGATCTCCAATGAAGAGTACTAAGTTCAGATTCATTGTGTACATTTTCTAGAAAAAATTGCCATCTACAGTGATATTCTATGCTTTAACAGCATCTACTGAAATAGGGATTTTTTTGTTTAATATAAAACATTCAAGTTAAAATTCTTATTCCCATTGATAATTTATTTGGTACTAAAATAGATATCCCATCATTTATTTCTGTAAACTGAGCTCAGGAACTTGTAACTGGATGGCATATTCTAAGTCATCAAGCTAAGGCCCCTTTTTTTATAGGGATGAAAACATGCAGTAGTTTTAATAAACCGTGTTTACTGTTAAAGCCTAAGGCTTTTGTTTGCAATATTCTGGAAAGGCCACAGTATTTGTCTGCTCTAAATATCTTCATGGATCTGTGATTTTATTCTTCTGCCAACATTATCCTTTATCTTCTCCTGGCTTGGGGCTTATCTTTCTGCAGCTGTTCTCACATTCAGCATTAGGATGCCTTCTAAGTGTTTTTTGTGTTAGTCAGAATAAGCTGAGCTCTGCTAGAAAAGTTATTTACAGTTATCTGAATGTTTCCTACGCATATGTTGAAGTCTGGGTTTATGTGTTGAACACAAGGACTTGGATTTCTATGCAGCATTCCAGAGATGTTGTGGGAACTCTTTCTGGGGATACCGCTGCTTCCTTATCTCACAGAGAAACAGCTTTTCTAGTGCATCCCAAGTTGCATTTTTCTGTATGGTGACTGTCTTGCATACACAGCTCAGAATCTTGTGATCTGCTGTTACACTGAAATCCTCCCCTGTCTTGGTCGTGTCTAACTCTCCTTATGTCCAAATGTTCTTACAGTTTCTCTTTTTTGTCCTCAAGTCATGACTTTGTGGTTCATGTTATATTTGAAGTGTAATATTTTTTCTATATACATAGTAAAGTATAACTTTTACTGAACCTGTTTGTTTTTTATGAATGTTATACATTGGTTTAAGAAAATACATATATCGTATAACATATATAAGTTAGTAATATAGTGACAGCCCTCTAAATTTCATGGCAGTAGAATTTCTATGGGGTTTGTATGTCTTAATTTTAAGTGCTGTCTGCTTACATTTGTAATTGCAAGCTAATAAATTGTAGATATTCATTGAGAATTGATTATATTTTGTTGTTGATGGATATGAAGAATTCAGTCCTTTTGCAGAGGGAGAAATGGAGTTGCATAAAGGTTAAGTAACTACTTAAATGTAGTTAAATTCTATTTCAGTTTCTAGTGTAGATTTAACTTTTTAATATGGAATTGTATTTTAATAATTGGATCATACAGTCTTCTAGAGCATCAAACTCAAAATATCATTGGTATTGTGAATACTTTTTGGAAATCTTTATAACTTCTGTATTTTCCTTTGTAGGCTGATTTCCTATCAAGAATTTTTGGCATTTGAATCTGTTTTGTGTACGCCAGATGCAATATTCATTGTTGCTTTTCAATTATTTGACAAGAGTGGCAATGGAGAAGTAACATTTGGTAAGAATATCTAAAGAAAAACAGTTTAAGAAAGTGATTATAGTAGTATAAGTGGTAATGATGGTTCATCACTATTGGTGCGTAGAAATGCAATATTGTGCAGTACTGTACTGAGTTTCTATGAGTAAAACTTTTTTTTCAAAGTGATACAAGCTTAAGAAACACACAGAAACAAAATATATTTTACTCTTTGTTTTTTCAAATCAAGATTTTTCATGTTCCTGAAGTAGTTAATACAATGTTGTTTTGTTCAGCGTCTTCTTAAGTAAAGTTCTATGTCATGGACTTTGAACTCCTTCAGTGACAGTGTTGAGCAGCAAATCTTAATTTAATGTTATGAGTGTAACTTCCAACTAGATCATATATTTGAAAAATTAGTAAGAAAGGATGGCCTTTAAGTTTTTTTTCTTTTTCCTAATCACATAATTGTGTTATTTTTACAAAATTCTTCAGGCTATCTATACTGCTTATTATGTTGTTAAATAACTGTTATTAACATTGCAGTCAAAGGAGGACTAGATTTTATTTTTAAAACTTCATATGTTTGTGAAAGTTAGATAAATCAGTGCTAAGAATTTTTTTAAATGGAATGAGAATTAAATGTCATTTCTATCCAAAAGAATAAAGCTCTTAATAAAGAAAATACAAACTATACTTGGATTTGTAACCACTTGCTGTTTGTACTATTTTGTTCTTATGAAAATTGTTGCAACTTGTTGAAAAAAAAAAAGGCAAAGATCTTTTTATGGAAACAAACTGCTTGACTTACGATTTCTGTTAAATTACATCATTAACTGACGAGTCAAATACTAAGCAATTTGGATACACAACATCTTGAGAAGAAAATCTTTCAGAACTGAAGTAAAGGTGAAGTCAGTAAATGCAGTTATTAAGAAGTAGACAAACTACTACAATCAATGTGACCATGTTAATGATGGTATATTTAATAATCTCACAAAATGGGGATATGTACTTAAGAGCTCTCATGAACTTGAGATAGCAGATTCTGTAAATAAACAAAAAGTATTTTAAGATTGTATAGAGATTCCTCAGTCAGACTGAGGATTGTTATTTTTATGAGCACATCATTGTATTAAAGGCTAAAAGAACGACACAAACAAGAGAAACAGTAAAACAGAAAATGGCACAATTTTTTCTCACTGAATTTTTTTTATAAGCCTGATGAATAGGAAACTCTTTAGGGAATTTAAAATTTACTATTGGTTTTTACAAAATTCATTGTTACAATCATTGCTGTGTTTAACGGTATGTTGTAGCATACTAATTGTACATATTCTTGTGCTACAGTTCCCACATTTACTGCTGCTTTTTTGCTTTTTTTGTTGTTGTTTGTAACATGGGATACTTATTTTCACTTCATAGGCATGTCATACAGATTAATGCATGTGGGAAAAATGTGAATAATGATACATGACCTGTTCAGAATTCAGTAACTCTGCAGTCATTCTTGAGGCCCATAGAGGCTGTTTTATAAATGAGGCCTGCACTCTTTCACACCATGTAAACAGAAAGACACAGAGTTTAGTTTCATGTAAAAACAGGCGAATATGTAAAATTAGGTCTTAAAAGCAATAAATCACTAGAAATATACTGAAATGGGGTAAGTTTAGCCAGTTGTTGTGAGAATTGCTATCAGACGAGTCAGCTCTCTTTTATGAGTCTGTGGATAAACCATATTGGTTATGGGAGCAAACATGAGTCAAGGTTTTCTAGCTCAGTTGCAATGCTGTGTGGATGTGATTGCGTTGATTCCAAAGCTAACTCAAGCTAGTAAGTCTTTCTGGAAGTGACATGGATTCACTGAGGTTTTCCTGCCCTGTGCATTTGGACAAGGGGTGGAGGTGCTGGGGAGTGGAACCCAGAATCAACTCGAGTCTATTAGGCCAGTAACTTGAACTCAACGCTGGCCTTGTTGGATGTGAGATAATATCTCATTCTCACTTGGGTATGGCTGTATGGCATTTTCAGAAAATAGTCTGATCTAATAAAATTTTCAGTTATCTGGAGAAAGTTAAGTGTACTTGCTGATTCTTAGAGCTGGCTCTGTATTTGAAAGCAAATTGCTCCAGCTGGGTTTACATTTCCTTTTTAGGATTTGTTTACTGATGTGGACTTGAACCATACTTGAGCACTTTAGCTTCTTGCACTCTTCATTAACCTCAATCTGCCACTTGTCTCTTCAAAAGTTTAGCTTCCAAGTCTCCAATGAGAAAACTATTAATTAAATTGTACTGCTGTCTTATGAGTTGAGAAATGGAAGACCACAAAGACTTTATGAGTCTTTAGAAACTATTTGGTAGAAGTACTTGACAGCTACGCTGTGCTAATCAATGTCTTTGTACAATATCATTTATTAATTTGGATTGTTGAAACAGAAAGCCTTCTGTCGCTTTAATGTAATATACTTTCTTATTGCTTTGGAACATTTTTCTAGGAGTTTTGGATGTCCAGAAATCCTGTATGAATGACTGCCATAAATGTGCAGATACTGTGTTGCCATATTTGCATAGCAGGTCTATTGCAAGAACTTGAAATTGGACCTACTTTGTATAAGCAGACTGTACAGCATGCTCAGTATTCTTCACATCATTCAGCTGCACTGGACTTGCTGTCAGCTTGGTGAATAAAAAGCAATAAAATGGCTATTTTAATAACCCATTCATACAAATGACGGTGTAGTTTAAATGACTTTTTAATTGTGGAGAAGTAGAGAAAAAAAGACATTTATTTTCCTGATCAAATGCTTGTACATTTTCATAAATCATTTCTACATTAATATTTTATGGGAAATGTGTTGCTGATGAGCCTTACAATATTGCTTTAACCATGAAATATTTAAAAGGTAACAGCTAAAGCTGATAAAGAAAAGCGATTTTTAAATTTTTATTTTTTTTTTTTTTTTTTTAAAATCATTTTTTTTTTTTTTTTGGGTTTCTACCCCCCACCAAGAAAAACCGACAAATCCTTTTTTTTTTTTTTTTTTTTTATCCTGGGATGTAACTGACTAAGCTACTTAACATGAGTGAAATATTTAAAAACACTCCAGAAAATTAATGTTCTTGTACTAAGGAAGCTTCCTTTTATTGCATTTCTATGCAGGTCTTTTGATCTGAATTCAGGTTAAAGTAAACCTGAATATTAAATCTGCTCAAGCTATTTGGTTTGCTTCACTGTTGAAGTAGATAATCCTTACTGTGTTTAAAAGGCGAAGTCTGTGGCTATCTCTCAAAGATAGGTTGTCTTAACTGGAAGTAAAAGGATTATTTGTAATTTATCCCTTTGGCAAACCATACAATGATCTGGACTGTATCACTTTTAATTGGAATGTAAAATTTCAAGGCTTTATCCAGCCAGACTGTACTTTCTTGTACAGTCACCACAAAGAAAGCCATTCTCTGATAAACTGGAGAATTTCAGAGACCCTTTAGTTAAATACCCATGCTGGTATGGATAGAAAGATAGAGATAAAATAATGAGATTTTTAAAGCTAAAACTGCCCTCATGTTTGTGATTCTTCTCTATTCAGAGTTTTTGCGTTATTTTGGAGGTAATAGGAAAATATTTATGGAACTGAACATAAGGCTTTTAAAAACATCCTGCAGCTGAAAAATCTAATTAAAAATATTTTGCAGAGTATAATGGCCTCTTTTTTAAAGGCACTGTAGGGAGTAAGGGGATTGGATACCTAGTAATACAACTGTGTGGAAATTACCATGATACTGGTGAACTGAAGTAATAAACATTAATGTAATAGTTTCAGAAGTTGGATGTGCAGTGATCCTGAAAGCCTGCCAATCTATTTTAAACAAATTTTAATCTGAGAGAGAAAGTTCAGATTTCCGTTGATCAGGACATAGAGTTTGAGAACACTGGAAAAGGTAAGAAGAAAAAGCGAAAGAAGTTGAATATATGTTGTTACTGTTCTGTGCTTTTGAGTATTATTTTTCAGAAAACACTTCTAGTACCCCTCCTCCATTTCCAAAAGAGCAATTAAATTGAAAATGCTAGAATTTAGATTTAATCTTAAGAGTTCTGCTTTGTAAAATATTATTTGCAACTATAAAGGCTGGAAATCCTTTAAAATGTGAACAGAAAAAATGTCATAATCACCGAGCTACAGATCTGAGGATATAAGAAAAACACCATGTTTTTATCAAGTGTGCTGTAAACTAGAACTGCTCTTGGCTTCTTGGTAGCCTTGTGTCACTTGCCTGTTTTCAAGATGTCTTTTGTTTAATACATGGAGATAATGTAGGAAACATCACTGTATGCTATGACTTTATTTTGTCCTTGTGGTTGTTTTTTGTTCGTTTGTTTGTTTCCTGTTGTGTGATTCTTTCAGGTTTAAACCAGTTTTGAACACCTGTGAGCAGTGCAGGAGGGGAGCCCCTCCTTAATTTTTATAATAATAATCTATAGTATTAAGTTCAAAACCGTAATTATGCAAGAGGGAACAGAATAGGAGAACTCCACATTATATACATTGACAGTATGTTGTTATGGCTGTCACTAATCTTAAACAACCAGTAATCCTGTTAAAATAAGAATAGAAATACAATGTAACTATTTCTAGTTAAGCTTTCTCACTTTCCCAGCCACTTGTCATTTTGCTCTCACCTCGAAGTAATTATTGTGTTACTTACATTTGGATCACTTTTCATATACTTCTGTTGCGTCAGGTGCTACAAAAAGAGTCTTTTTTGCTTTTGTGGTATTTTATGCTTGAAAGTGAAAATACGTAAAATTTGCTGTTAGCAGAAATAGTGCAAAATAGCAGAATATGTTAAATGCATTCTGTACATTAAGGCCGAAATATGTACCAATGAGACTGTAGATGACAGAGTAGACAGATTTTAAAACCCCTACCCAAACCTTTAGCGTACCTGTATTTAAAACTGTCAGATTTATACTTTTGTGTCTCTAACAAGCATGATTGATGTTCCATCACTAGTGAGAGGGAATGGCAAACTCTTTTAACAGGTTGACGGCACTGGAATTGTGTGAGGTTTCCACTCTGCATCTTGGGGAGCTGACGAGACAAAATAAATAACAAGTACTACCCCAAGGCTTACTGGGGGTACTGACCTCATCCCCACCTTGTGCCATCAACAAGACATCATAGTGTTTATACCCTGAAGTCTTCTTCCTCCTTCTGTGAAATACAGTCTTGCCTAAAAACTTTGGTTTTCTTACATGTTTTCATTACCTATGTCTGATAGGTAACAGTGTTTTATGGAGGTTGAGTCAGTTGTGTACGCTGCCTGCAGATAGCTGCTCCAGGCATCTATAATTTGTTTAAAATGATTGGGTGGGGAAATTCTGAAGCAATCTTGAGAGAATATGTGTCGCCTTGGAGGTAATGTACTAGTGCACTAGAGTAGTAGGTTTATTGTTCCTGGGGCTGATGGTAAGTTGAGTATGTCATCAGGCTGCTGACTTGTATGCCTATCTGAGAAGAAAATGCATTGCTATAAGCCTGGAAAGAAAGTTATCAGCTCAGTAGGAAAGAATTCCACTGCGGAAAGGTGAGCAAATAGTAGGAAAAGACATTAGTAAATGAGCAACATGTATTGACAGGGACAATGAATGCATTCTGTAAAATGTCATACTAAAATGAAAGGGTTTAAAAATAATTTACTGTTTGCCCCCTGCAGAATAGCTCTGTTGGAAATTTGAAGTACTTGTAGTTTATCTTAATTTAGAAGCATTACTGGGTTTTGACTGAGGGAGATAAAAAAGAAAAAAAAACAACCAGCATCTGTACCCTAATGTCACCTGTTTTCTTTGTTGTCAGTGCTTTGCTTCTGCTGTGAAAAGGAATTAAAAATAAGACATTTGATCATAATTCAAAGTGGTGAAAGTGTAGGTGATGATCACATTATATATAATTTCTGAAATGTGGTTTCCCATTTGCTGCTTATCACACGAGGTGTTAGTTGTGGTGATGGCTATTTCCTTCAATATAAGAGGATATCCAGTAAAATTGGATTTAAAAGGTATTCTTGATATATTGCAAAGAAAGCATCACTACTGTTGGGTAGAAGTAGAAAATTTTAGTGCTTATCTAGAGATGTTTGAGAATCCCAAATGGCTTTGTGAAATTGTATTTAGAGTTTCAGTGATTTTTAACTGTGTCAGTTTTTCACAACAGGTACGTGGTTTTGCTTCTGTGCCCCAAATGTTTCATAAAGCCAACACTGAGTTAACTGAGCATGAGATAAACCAGTTTAACCTTAAACCCACTCTACTGTAATGCATGTAGTAGACATTAGTGGTTGTGAGTGATTGCCTGTGGAAGAAAAATTGGTAAGGCACCTGACTTTTCAGAGAAGCCACAAGCTAATCTGAATACCATTTTTTTGGAAAGCTAGTTAGCACCACTGGGATTCTTCAATTAGCAATACACTCAACTATTGAATAGAATTTATGAATTTATTTACCAGTATTATTTTTCTGTGTTGAAAAATCTTGTGTTGACGACTAGTTGTAAATGTTTTTAAGAAGGATAAATAATAGCATGGGAAACCAATAAGTTTAAGTAGTATACAATTAAATGCTTGAATAAGAATTATGAAAAGACCAGGGGCTTAAGTTTCACTAAAATATAATTGGAAGATCTTTCTACATGAGCCTGTGTGAATATTTTCTTCGAAGAAAGTAAGACTTTTTTTTAACCTTTCTTTACAGTTAAAAGCAATCATTGGAAACAGTTGAAAATAACAATTTAAATTTTCTGGCTGCTTCAGCACGTTCTTTCCTAAGTTTTCATTAGGAGAACTCAGCATGTATCAGAAGTCAGTCTTACAGATGTGTAAGTAGTCACTAGCTGGCACCCTGCTTGTACGTTAGAAGCCAAGCAAATAGGTGCAGTTAAGCGGGCCTGTCTTCTGTTCCAGTCACAGTTCAGTGCCATTTTGCAAGCTCAGTAGTGAGCTGCACTGATCTGTTTGTGTTTTGTAGAGTGTGAAGACTCTGGGTAGCTTGGTCAGAAGCTGCAGTGAATCAGTGGTAGGTGGGGAATTTATATTTATGTGTCCTGTAATGATGAATAAACCTAATGCAGACCAAGCCTTCAAAGGAAGTATGGCAAACTGAAATAGTTCAGCACTATGTACTGGCTGTTTTATCTCTCACTTTTTTAGCCCTCGTCTTGCAGATTGATACCAGTGAATGGAGTGGACAGTTACAAGTAGGGTAGTTTTTTAAGTTTCTTGTTTGTTTGAACAACTCCTTTAGCCTAACTTGCAGTGGAAATTAGGGTTTAAATTGCAGGGTTTTTTTACTATAGTCTATGTTTGACCTTTAAGTAAGGGCTAAATTACAGTTAAACCACTAGCCATAATCTACCCTTTGAATATGTAATCCCAAACTACTGTGAAACAGGTGATCTAGCCAAGGAATCCTACTTTGTGTGTCCCCGCTCTGAGACACATTTGTTCTGAACATTCCCCTTCCTTACTGAAAAGATAAAACTATATAGTGATTTGCCAAGATTTGATCCAGAACTATTAGAATGGCTTTAGAATTGAAAGGATGAATGAATCAAGTAGTCCTTGAGCATAGGGAAAGCAAGTAAATATTTACTCTCAGTAAATAGCTCTTGATTGAGTTATCAAATGATACTGAAGTTCTCATTGCATTTTGTCTTTTAGCAGAACTGTTTAAACATATAAAAGAAGAGGTGTGTTTTCAGCTAAAATATTTTGTACTTTGTTTTAAATTTAAGATATATGCCACATTTTGTTTTGGTTGTTAGGAGCTTCTGGGTTAGTTAGATAAAAACAAAGCAATTCAGATTCTTTGAGTTAGATTTTGAAAAGTGTTCATGTGGTGTATGAATAGATGTCCAGTTACACGGTTTATGTGGTTGATAATCTGCACAAAAAGCAGGCTTGTTCTCCAGCATGGCAATGCTGTATACGAATAAAGCATACCTTTTTTCACATGAAGTTTTCGACTGAATTCACATAATACATTTAGCATTGAGATTCTGTTGTGTGGTATACATACGGAGAATGTCTGAAATGACAGGTTTTTTCTTTACCTTATTTAAAAGAGGACATCTCTATCTTCACTTATCTTAAAACATTTTAATAACTGAGACTACCAATTATGTTTTATAGGATTTGATTTTTGTGCTAAGGCCTTATCAAAAGCTTTTAATAAGGCGCTTTCTGCTGAGTTAATGATATGTTTTAGATGGCATTTCTTATACCTATCTTCAATAGACATATTCATACAGTGTGATTGTAATAATCAAGTTTCAATCAAACCATACTTAGTATGACAAATATTGCGTGAGATTGTAATGCAGGTATTTGTGCTTTTGATAAAGGGCTTAATTTGACTCCTAGCAGAGACAGAGAACCACTATTGATTTTTATATCAGAATTCAAAATAGCTCTTATTTGTCATGTATGAGAGAAATTGCTTCTTAATTAAAACTGAATAAAACACTCACTATTATGCAGTAATAAAAAAGTATCACGTTGTGTTGCAAATGTGTACAGGTCTGTAACGGTTCATGGTTAGCAATTACTCTTAACAAACGAAACAATTTCTTAAACAGCTTTGTTTGTATCCTTCCTGGAATGTTTGTAGATTTACTGTACCCTAAAGCTCACTTGTTTTTCTCTCTCCCAAAGCAAATGTCAAAGAAATATTTGAACAAACTATTATTCATCTTCAAATCCCCTTCAATTGGGACTGTGAGTTCATTCGACTGCATTTTGGACATAACAGGAAGAAGCATCTTAACTATTCCGAGTTCACTCAGTTTCTTCAGGTCAGTTATTAACCTTCTTCCAAAGTAGGGCTGAAATTCATTTTCACTTTGAATACTACATTAATACCGTTAAAAATTTTGAGCTTATTCTGGTAGTGATAATCATTATCTGATACTAATTGTGACAGTTATGATGAACTGTTACTTCTCCATACCAGTTCTGTAAGTAGTGTGTACTCATTGTGCTTTAACTTGAATAACATCCTATAAAAGAATGGGACTGTATATACTGTTTATTAAATGAACTGTTTTACTGATTGTTGTTAACTGGATTGACTGTCTACTTTTTCCGTCACAGAAATTTAATAGCAAAACTAACCTCTACCAGAGAAAGATTGCATTCCTAGTGTAACCAGTTGTTATTAACCATAAACCTCCCTTATAAAGGTTTTGGCTTCTTTAACATTTCTTTTAGTTTTATCAATGCTATCCTAATACTTATCTTTCTTTTTTCTCACTTGCATGCATACTACCTCACATATATTGGGGGTTTGGTCTTAAATGCAGCCAGCTTCACAGGCGGCAAACCTGCTTTCCTGACATGCTGCTGAAGCACCCTCTAGGGATCAGGCTTTAAAGGATCTCACTCAAGGACTGGACTTGGCTAAGCCAAGAAGTTTAAAACATATAATGAATTGAACGTTATACTAGAAGGAAGCAAAGGAAGACATCAGTTATAAAGGATAGAGGAAGAGGAAAGTAGGAGAAATGTACATTATAATTAATGAGAAAGGAATTAGGTAATTTTTCATATGTATGAAAGTGTCATCAATCATACAGTGATCACCTCGTGATATTACTTAGTTTTCTGCCTAGTAGACCTGAAGAAGAATAAATTATGCACTTCTAGAGCTGGTCTTTAGTACAAAACAGTTTTCGACATACTGTCTTAAAAGTAGGGAGTGATAGATATGCTTTCATATAATCTGTAATTATTGTCCAGTATAAAAGTGTATCTAGAGCAGATTCTAGAAAAACATGTAAAAATAAATAGGATCTGAAGTCTATACTGTAAATTGAGATACTGGAGTTTTGCACAGACTCTCAATGTTGCAGTGTAACTTGATGTTACTTTCAAGGAAAAAAAATGTGTCCTGTGTTTGAAACTGCATTTCTTAAGTGATCCCAGGCACTAATTTGGGACACTAGTACAGAAAAAAAATCAGATTGCTAGTGAGAAGAATTTTTATGTTGGGAACCCAGAGTAAAGTGATAAATACCTGTTCCCATTTTTATTTTTATTGTTCGAAGATACTGTAACCTCTTGCTGTCATCATATAATAAAAAACCTTAGTAGGGAAGGATAGTATGGACTGTGATAATTCTGATACGTACACGAGTTGGATATTGTTGTCCCTCCTTTTACATCAGGTTGTTTTTCTTATTTGGTCTAATAGAATCTTATGGGGTTTGGGACTTGGATCAGAGCAGGCTTGTTGCACTGTGATCTAGAAAACCTTGATCTTGAGGTTATAAGACTTGAGAAATTACTGTAAAGGTGATACAAGCTAGATAGTTTGCCCTCTTCTTATTGTCTGTCAGAACATGGTTATTATTTTAGCTGCTTCTAGAGGTCTGAATGACAGCTGAATGTGCTTTATTGTTTGCTTGAATAGAAGGAAACAACTTCTTCTGGACATAGAATTTACAATCATTATTATTATATTGAGGTTAGGTTACTGCAGTGTGCTTTATATGAAGGTTTTTACAGATTGTATAGGAGTTTTAAATTGCCTGAAATGAGTGACCATTTCTGACATTATGGGAGGTAGCTGTTGGGGGCAGTCTAAATCTATATTATATAATTTTCACTGTCCTACTGTTTATTTTCAAGTACTTTTCAATGAGTTAGTTTATAATAGTCCCATTTTATTTCATCTTGGATGTGCAAGAGATCAACTCACTTTGAGTCTTCACGATCAGTATCAGAAGTTTCTCTAGCAGTTAAGTATTTAATAAAGGAATAGATAACAGACAGGACATGGGGATGTGAAGTTTCTTTCTCAAATCATTTAGTGGAAGTGCGTGTTTCCTTACAGTCAAACTGAGGCTTTTCTTCAACAAATAAATGAATCTATGTATAGCATCAGTATGCAGATGACTTATTACAGTTGAGCTGGCCTTTTTAAGTTTAGTGGTCTGCATGCATGGAAGTATTGAGGTATGCTGTAAGAATATGAGATTAGTGAGAGTTTTGTGAACAGTTAAGTTACAGAATTCGCCTTTAATCTGCTATTTCTGAATATTCATTCTAGGAGCTGCAGTCAGAACATGCAAGACAAGCCTTTGCATTGAAGGACAAAAATAAAAGTGGTATGATAACGGGGCTTGACTTCAGTGACATCATGGTTACCCTTCGCTCACATATGCTAACTCCATTTGTGGAAGAAAATTTAGTTTCAGTAAGTGTAAAGAAAAGTGCCTTGAATTCGGTGTTTGGTCACAGAATCACAGAATGGTAGGATTGGAAGGGACTTCCGGAGATCATCCAGTCCAACCCCCAATAGCTGTTACATTACTGCTTCTCTCCCACTTTGTCTTCTACCTCTTTATCACTGCCTTGGTGCTAGAGATTATCACCTCCATACCAGAGTGGGCAGAGTGAAACATGGCAGCGCTCCTTGGCTGCAGTAGTGCAAAAGTTTGGCAGTCTCGTTTATGGGCCTAAGGTGCTGTTGGGAACAGTTTGAGTTAGCCTACCATACTTTCCCTTAAAGCAAGGCAAACTGCACTTGACGCAGAAAGAACGTTTGTTTAGGACAAAAGCATCTAATTTTTATATTTGAATATGTGACAGAAGGTGGAGACTACTCAGAGTTTTGTCTGTTTAAATACTCTTGCATTATTTTTCAGATCAGAATTTTGAAAATCAGTCTGTAGATTCTAGAGGTGGAATGGTTACAGCTGTGATAGTCTGGCAAGATCTGTAGGTAAAGTAATGACATAGAAGTTATAAATGAAAAAAATTATAGTATAAAAATCTACAAGTATGAAAGTTATATAAAATATAAAGTAATAACTTTTATCTTACTGTTTTACCTGTATATCTTGCCTTGCCTAACTAATAAGGCATACTGTCTTCCATAAAATCTATAGTATCTACTAACTTTAGACATTGAAATAAATGGTCACTGCTGTATATGATGCAAGAAGTCAGTTAGTGCCTTTAGATAAAGTTGCACTTAACGTGCATTTCTCTATTAGAAATAGAAAGTGTTAGAAAAATACTCAGTGACACATTTAGTGTATCAGATAAATTGAATAATAACCTACTTGGATGATTATTTCCTGATTGTTTCCTAATGTTCAATTTTAACCAAAAAATGGTATTCTGTCGAATAATTCTCCCCTTGTGTTTCCATTAAAAATATCTTAAAATTGCAGGAAGAGAAAGATGTCTTTAATTCTTTCCTTATTTGCCCATATTGATGTTTCTGTAAGATGCGATAATATGTTGTCAGAGGGCTTAAGGCACTTAACTGCATTTATTTAATTTTTCAAGGTAGCTGGTGGAACTGTTTCACATCAGGTCAGCTTCTCCTATTTCAATGCATTTAATGCCCTTTTGAATAACATGGATCTTGTTAGGAAGATATACAGTAATATAGCAGGTACAAGAAAAGATGTTGAAGTCACAAAAGGTAAAGTATATTTCCTACGTTTTATTCATTTTTTGGTTCTGTCCAATTTGTAATCTGCTGTTGTGTATGCCTTAAGGCAAGTCAGATACTGCAATAGGATACAAGGTTAGGGCTGCTGTGAAGGTGTTTAAAGGCTGATTTTCATCCTCACAGGTTAGTAATGATTTTCAGCTAGCTCATTAAGGGGGAGAATTGGGATTCTAGCACAAGTTGTGTTGGCCTGATTGGTTTGAATAGGTAACTGCAAGCCAGAGTATTGTTGAGGATTGTACCACTCCTTGAAGGGGATGATGCATGGTTGCTTAGAGATAGAAAGTACCTAGGGAATGTGGTAGAATGGATTAAGTTTGAAAATCCATCATCAGTAATCTCCATGTTGTTTTACATCTAGTTACTTTATCTGTGAATAAATCTTTTTTAGAAAAATGGCAATAATTTATAACTTCTTATTGTTTACTTGCCTGAGTGGTTTTATATATAATTTTTATCTGTTAGAACACAGCCAATCCCTGTGCATGTGAAAGGTTGCCATATTTCAGTCTTGTCACAGGCATAAACGGACTGCTTTTATAGTCATTTTATGACAGATTTTATCACTGATTTTATTACCTGTATGGATGGGACCAGCCAAGCCAATGTGTGCTAAAAAGCATGCCAAGTATGTGGTTTGGCTTTGGGTTTTTTTTCCTGTCTTCTTTGTTTGGCTTATTTTCATACGTTCTGCATATCTGGATGAAAGCATAAAATGCTTCTCCTCAATCTCCAAATTGTGCTAATGTATTGCCGAGCAATGGTTTTTGGTGCAGATGCACAAATACAATTTGGTTGGATTTGTGTTGTGGAAAAAAGCTACTGTATTTTCACTGCTCAAAGTTGATTACTGTAGCTTGCAATTATGGCATTAACATGACATGTAATTTGGCTAGATGAATACCTAAACTTGGGGTCATTCAGAGCTAGCAGAGAAAGAAATCTGGACAGAATGGCAATAGATGAGCCCTTCACCCTTAGAGCTGTCAATACTGGACTGTTATTCTGTTCTATTGTGTTTTGGAGAACTTTAGAAACACAAATCACAAATTGTGGGTGTGTTTTTAATAAGCTTGCTAACATGAGGAATTTTGTTGACTTTGATGAATTCTTACCATAATTCAAAGTTATGGAGGCAGACTTGCTCTGTGTTGAAAAGGCCTGTTTCAAGATAGACGTTCTCCTAAAGATACCTCTTCATTTTGCATTATGGGTTTTGCTTCTTGATGATAGATTTCATTTTATGATGTTAAAGTTATTTATGAGCATTTGCCAAGGAGATTTGACAAATAACACGATCACTTTGTTCTCTTTCCCTTTTGAAACCAGAGGAATTCACCCATGCTGCAATCCGATTTGGACAAGTTACACCACTGGAAATAGATATTCTCTACCAACTTGCAGATTTATACAGTGTTACTGGGTAACATAGTAATTAATTTTATAATTTAAAAATAATTATTTTGCTGTTTTCTGTGTGAAAATGACTCATTTTCATCTTAATTTTTCAAAGTTGTGTGTTCCATTGTATTTCATTACAGTAATTTATTCAATGTAAACTGACTTCGATGTATGCATGGGTTTTATAAGTGAGTTGTATACATCAAGTGCAATTATTAATTGTCATAGGTATACATATAAAATAGCAAAATACGTTCCAGTAGTCACTAAAGGCTACAATACACTGGCATTAATTTTAAGTACTGATGATGTTTTGCATGGGTCTTTGATGTGTGTGAAGTCTGAGGTAGAAATACCTAGAAATAGTTTAATTTGCATATTATATCCCTTATTACTAGTAATCAAAAACTTGCTTCTGAATAATCCGAGCTCCCTTTATCTCTGGTTGTGAGCTACAAGAAGGGAATGGCCTTCTTAACCCAAGGATTCTTTACTGCAGTGTAGCAGACTTTATAGGTGATTTTTTTAAACTCAGGATGTATTCTGTGGGGTGTGGCCAGCAATACTGTATTGAGTATGTTTGATGTTTGACGTAACAGTAATTTACTTTTCTCTGCCTTGTGTAAAGGCGCTTGACTTTGACAGATATTGAGAGAATAGCTCCGCTGGCTGAAGGTGCGTTACCTTACCACTTGGCAGAACTCCAGAAGCAGGTAGGTAGAAGCAATAGATACAAGAAACCTGTTGAACTTGAGTGAATGTTTATCTGTACTTGTATATGAAAAATAAGAATAATACACTTTAAACAGATTCCTGTCAAGTGAAACATGGTGTGTGTATTCCTATAAGGATAGAAATGGGGCAGACTATTGGGTATGTGTCTAAAAAAGATACTGTTTAGATACAAGCATGTGTAGATACTTGCACTCCTTGCTGTGAATATATTTCACTCTTGAAAAGGCCTTTCACTTCATGAAGTAATCTAACTCTGTAATTATAAAATTATTTTTAGATTGTAGAAAATATGAGTATTAAATGCAAGGCTTATAAATGTGTTCTTTTTTTAAAAAGTGGATGAAATTATGAGCTTAACCATTTATCTGAAATGATCATTGAATTTTACCATACTTCTTGACTATCTGACCTAGACAGTAGAAGGGGAATTCGGCTTTATTGGGACTAATTAAAAGGGCAGAATTAGAAGGTGATAAGTATTGCAGTAGAATGTTAACCACCTATTTCCCCAGACCTTTACATTCATGTTTGCTATCTTTGCTTTTATCATAGTTGCCTTATTGAACATACATATGTGTAGTATAGCATAAGAGTCCCAGACTGTGCAGTAGGATTTTGAACAGAAGTTGTTTCTTACTTTGATGGCTCTTTTTACAACTCTAAGAACTGAAGATTTAGAACCAAACATTATGCAGGTGTTTAGCTTATGCTTAGATTTTCAACATGTTACTGCATACCATACTGCTCATTTTCAGGAGTATAGCCCGCAAGTTTTTGTTAAGAAGAAATCTAGATTTTGGTGGCTTATCTTCACTATGTTTTCAATTAATCATCTTATCTGAGAGGTTTTCTTTTGCAAAGAGATCTGTCTAATACTAGTTAAGTTGTGAATTAAATTTTACCTTCAGCTTCATCTAAGGTTGCATCTAAAGTAGTGCTGATACTGAAATTCACAATATAATGGGGCATCTGCTGTGCTGCTAATAGAAATATTCTGTTTCATTCCAGATATATTCTAGGGAAACTCTTTTTCTGGAGCATTTTGTAGGTGACTGCTCTCATGAGAGTAATTCGGGGGAAATAACTCAACTGTTAATAATGTAAAGATAATAATGCATTCAAGAAAATCCTTGAAACAGTTACACAGCAGATACAGAAAGGAAGGCATACATATACATGGTGAATTACATGATTGCATAATCATAAAATACATAAGCTGGTTGCACCTTGATGTTTATTATGCAAAACAAAAAAAATAGCATCTGATATTAAAGGTTTCTGATGTGCAACCTTTTACTTATTTTTACTGTTGGAACTTCACGAGAAATTGCAGTTCCATACAGAGCTGGATGTTTTTGAGTAAGCTGTACAAGACAATAGCGTTCATCTGAACCAGCACATTTTGCTCCGAGGATGTCTCCACATCCCCTTTCCCTCTGTAATACACCAAGGGAAATAGGATATTTAATTCTTAAGATCTTGCATGAGCATAGCCCATAGTTCTGACTAAGTACATCTTTGTGTACTCAGTAGATAAATATAATTTTTCATTTTGAAGGTTCCCATTTTCTTACAATGTCTAAGCAACTCCAATTCTCTCTCTTTCAGTCTGTGTTAAAAGTTTATGGGGTGCCTCTCAGGACATCTGTGGCCTCTGATTCCCAAGTGGGCATACCCTGTCTTGGGCTGGATTCTGCTCTAAGCTGCCCGCACCTTGCTTGGTGCGCAGCCAGCTGAGCTTCTTACCAATCAGCTGCTGAACGGTCACATCTTGGAGCTCAGCATTTATGGCAACCTGACACTGGGGATGAGTTGCGTTAAAATGCTGCTCCTGAGTAGCTGTCATTCAGCAACTGATTCCCAGGTGGCTCAGCCGTCTGGGCTGTTGGGGCAGGAGGACACGCAGCTGGCAGCAGTACCTGTGTCAGCCAATCCATGCTACACTCTGTCCCACAAAGTGAAATTCAGTTTCTCTACCCTGGTGGTGCCAGTGACAGGTAGTACTGCTGCAGGGTGCTCTGAGATGAAGTGGCAGCGCAATGACGAAATCACCTGTGCCTTGTTCATGTGAATGTCTTGCGTTTGTCAGTGGATGAGGGATCCCAGGAGGCGGTCTGAAGATGAAAGCTTGCATTTGTGAAGCCCTTTATTTCTCAGCTCGTTTTTTAAGCATGTTGCAAAGAGGTTCCTTTAACCAGTTATATTCACTACAAAACCTAGGATATGGGTCAGTGACAGGAAATTCTGAAATTAGTCCACCTCTGTGGTTGAAAAATTGTCCTATACAGAATACAGCAAGTCTTCCATAGGTGTATTTTCATTATTGTTATTACAGGTGGATTTGATAATTTAGTTCTCTTTCAGACAAATTGGTCTGAAATGCAGTCTGTTGTTAATGCTACCACTCTGTTGTCCTTAGACATATCTGACCAGTGAAGTAAGTGTCCAAAACCCAGTCAGTGGTAACAGTCTTCCTGTGGATTCCTGAAGACAAGATGATGGAATGAATTGACTCAGAACTGTGCATACAACATTTATCCAGACTAATGAGAAATACTTTTGATGAAGTTTTGTAATTACATTCCTACCTGCCAACTTTGGTTTTAATTGGTGTCTTTGTGGCACTCACCTTTCTGAGGAGACAAAATCCTGTCTTGTTTTATTTTACACTTCAGAATTACCTTTGTAGCTTGGTACTGTTATAAAATGAGCTCATTGATAGAAGTTTTACTTGTCACTAGAACAGAGTATACTCTTCTCACACTCTTAATACATTATGTTTTCATCCGATTCTACATTCTGTGTTAAGAGAGAACAGCAGAAAGCAGACATTTCATTTTCTTTTTCTAAGGAATGCTTTTTTACTAGATCTTATCCTAAGTGAACCTTATATCACCTTATTTAGCTGTATTGATAAAATGAAAGCTATCCTTTTGTGGAAGAGAGAATATCATTCCAGTGAGGTCCAGCTGTCACTGGGAAATGAAAGCAAGCCCATAATCATTTTTATGTGACTTTAAAATTCCTTGTTAAAGAAAAATCTGAATTTTTACATAAACTCACTGTATCTTTGTAGATTTGGTGGAAATGGAAATTAGTCTGCTTTCAACCATGTTTACTTTATTGTCAGTTTTTTCATTGTGTATGATTTGCTTAAAGCCTAGCAGCTGAATATCCTATGGGGATCACAACTACAGTAATTTTCTGTTTATAAATATTCATGATTTGAAAGCTATAGCATTAATTACATTCATTTACATATCCATCTGAACACACAAGTAAACTGCAAAGTTTGTGGACACTTACTTAATAATGTAAAAGTGCCATTTCCTTCACAAAAAAAAAGATTTTTAACATCCAGTGACATATTCGTTAAGATTAATGTTTGAATGTAATGATTGGATTTTGATGAGAACTCTGTGGAGCTTAGAAAAAAGAGAATAACCTTAAAACAGCTAAAAGGTTGCAGGTGTGCTAAAGTAGGAGAAATTTTTGTGGAATGAAGAACCAGTCCTGCTTCTAAGGCTCTTGGGGGTATTATTATTGGATGTGTCTTTTGTTTACATGAATCAAAAGAAATATCTCTGTATTTTAGAATTTATCTTTGTGGTGGTTTTTGGTTTTGTTCTTTTTAGATCAGGAAAATTTAGTGTCTTGAGACTAGTGAGGACATTCTTCATATTTATTGCTTCTATTTGCTTGTAAAGGCAATATTTCTGATTTACGATTTTTCATGCTGGTCCACATGTGCAGTTATTAATTTTGGTGCTACCCAGAATTTCTTTGTTAAGCTATATTGTTGGGGGAGGAAAATGTCTTGTGGAAGGAAATGATGGCAGCTGTATCTTTTTCTTCTGTAGAAATGATTTTTTTACGGATAATGATCCCATCTCAATCTCATAGGCTATTGTCCCACATTGTGTACATACAGTGTAACATTATGCAGTAAAGGCAGGGTTTTGCACATCCGTTGTAATACCAGTCCAAACGGAGCAGCTCACGCTGAGGTACCTGCTGTCTTTCTGTGGATATTCCACTTTCCAGAGCTTCAGTAGGCTGAACGTAACTTAGTTATGTAGCCTTGGTGCGTTAGCTGTGAAATGTGCATGTGATAATCTTTGTGGGGAATTCATAACGTACCTCAGAGCAAAGCCTCCTCTAGCAGCCTGAGGTCTGTATCCATTCCAGCTGTGCTGTCAGGAGCACATCTGCTAATGGTACAGGGTGCTTTTAAGAAAAACAGGTTTGTGTTTGGGAGACAGGCTTTAATATGGAATTTAACACTTAGGATCTTGGCCACTTATATAGCCCAGACAAGTTATACTGCATAATACAAATTCTCTAATCCCCTTATTTGTGTTTGGAAGAAAATTTGGTCCATCTTGCATACTTCATAGTGCAGATTTGTGAACACTTACATCTTTTGTATCAGTTACATTGTTTCTAATAACCATCTAATAATATGTTTATGAGTCTCTGCAAATATTTTCTGTGCAGACTTTATTTAGAAACGAATGCATTTATAGTAGTGTATGTGATTGAAGTGAGTGAGGTCATCATTGTATCTGTAAAGTACTTACTGCCTGAAAAAGTCTTGTGGAGAATACTTTGGGGAATAATTGACTTTTTGCTTGTTTTGAAGACATGAAATGTCATGTTTATGCTATATATTAATGTATATGTAATCTTAAAATATATCCAGTGCTGATAGATGCTGTCTGTGAGACACTGAGTTCCTTTTGAGATACTGAATTTTATTTGAGCCAAAAGGGGGTTCCATGCCTTACAGATTTAAAGGCAACAGAATGGAAAGTGGCAGAGTTGATTTGAGTTTCTGTCTATGTTTTCTTGATGATAGTTGTTTCAGTTGTACTAACTGTAAGTAAGGAAGAATATTTTCTGAAAGGAGTGTTTGAAAAATGTACTTCATTAATTAGGAGTAACTGAAGTTATATAGCAATTTTTATTTTCCCCTCCTTAAGATAAAGAGGTTTAATTTTAAAAATTTTTTTTTTTCCCCTCACACAGCAATCTTTTGGAGCATTAGGCAGGCCTATCTGGCTCCAGGTAGCTGAGTCAGCTTACAGGTTCACTTTGGGCTCAATTGCTGGAGGTGAGTAGCATCTCTTTCTGTTTTCAAGCTTGGGTTCGTTTAACACTGTCTTGCCAGACTACTTGACCTCATCTAAAGTGCATCTCTTGGTTTTACACGTGAATAATGGGAGGGTGGAACTACTTTTGTTTGTGCCATTCCTTTTCTTTCTTTCTCGCTTCTGTTCTAGTATTCCTCCATAGTCCTCTGAAAGTCTAGTCCAGTAATGACTTTCCTTACTGATAATTAAGATTGCTTGTCTTTGTTCCACACGCTTGTTTTATAGTAGTGTAATCCATTTTCTTTGAGACTTTTTTCTAGACTTTCAGTATTGTCCTTTCTTACTTCCAGTGTATCAGAGATCTTACAGTTTATATATTCCTTGTGTTTAAATAAATGTTGTAGAAAATCGTAATAGTATTTATGTACTCCGCCAGCACTGATGTTGCAATACTCCAAATGCTTTCTTACAGCTGTTGGTGCTACTGCGGTGTATCCCATAGACCTGGTGAAAACTCGTATGCAGAATCAGCGCTCCACTGGTTCAGTCGTAGGAGAGTTGATGTATAAAAACAGCTTTGACTGCTTTAAAAAGGTTTTGCGTTTTGAAGGCTTTTTTGGTCTTTACAGAGGTAAGTGAATAAAAAATATATCAAGTCAGGAATTTTCTGCCTTTTTCTAATACCTCAGCAGCTAGTTTCTTATGGGAAAACCAGGAAACTTGCTATCATGTACAATTTTGCTTCTGTCTCATAGAGCTCAATATTTATCTTCCCTTGACCACTGTTCATCATAAACAATTGCTGGGAAAAACTGCATTTTTTTGTTGTTGCTGATTTGCTCCTTGCTGCTTCAGTCATTTAAAGTCCTAATTTCTGGGGTGTAAGTGTTGTGGACATGATTGTTACCTCACAAACTGAGGATTGTAACTTTCGGCTGGGGGCAAACATCAGGAGCAGATTAGCATCTGACAAATAAAGATCCATTTTACTGCAAATATTTTTTTGTTAAGAGACAAAAGACAGTCATTTTGAAATGTACCTGTTAAACAGGATGCCAGATCTTATGCCTCATGCTTTTGCAGGTAGTGGGGCTTGTTTTATAATTCTGTCCTGTGAACAAGAAATTGCATCCTGCTGTTGTATTGTATTATGTTGCTCTATTTTACTGTAAAGTATCAACAGTGGAACTCATAAGTTGTACCTTAAAAAAAGAAAAAAAGCCTTCTCTAAAATACAGGTTAAGAATTTAAAGCAAGAGTTTAAATCAGTTTTATCAGTTGTACCGAAAGCTATCTTATATCTTGTTTTAGCTTAGGAGAAGGTTCTGAAATGGTTTTTATCACATCAGTAAGGTGGCTTACATAGAGAGTACATACTAGCCAGTCCTCTGAAACTGATATGTAGTCGAATTATCTTATTGTAATTGCCATTTCATGTAACTTAATGAAGTCCACAATTTTCATAAGGAATCAGTGAGGTATTTATTAACTGGGACACTTTTTTTTTTTTTTGTAGTTGGGGCAAAGTTGCTCCCTTCTGTGGCGGTCACAGCCTTTTTTTTTCTGCTTTGCAATGTGTTCTGTCCATGACGATGCTAGACAGTGTCTGAGAAAGTTTTGCATGTGAAAGTCTGTGGATTCTGGCTAAAGGGGTTTTTGTAATCTTGCAGGATTTTACTATGCAAGTGTGTAGAGGGAGGAATACGTCAGTGAAAATGTTAATGAAATAACCTGTAATCTCCGTAATTACATTTTACTGCTAAATTTTTTTACTTTTTTGTTGCTAAGTCCTTAACAAAAGCAAATACTCCTTGAGTTACTGTTATGAAACTATTTCTAGAGTGCTGCTCTACAGCACTGTTTTCTTCCTCTTGCCGCCACCCCCCCAACCTTTCTCAAACACTTTAATATCAAGGATAATTCAATTGATGAGTTAAAAGCAATGCTTTATACTTGAGAAAAAATGTGCATGTTTGAAAGATGTCAGTTTGTTAAACTTTAATAGTCTATTTCTATTTAAAAATTGTCTCTAAGGTTGTTTACCATAAGAAGTTCATGTAGTTATTTTGAAAATGTTGCATGGTCAGCATGTTACTAAGGTCTTGGCTTCATAGAATGAGATGGTCTGTGGAAGTACATTAAGCTAAACAAGAGAAGTATTTATGGAGTTGGCTTTGGGGTCTGTTACTAGCTTCTTACATTCCTGAGCTGGATTAGCCTAGTTGTATTGTAATATAATGGCACAATACAGTAGTTTACTGCAATTTAAAAAACAGAACTGAATGCATACTGGAAAGTTCGTATTTTTAAATAAAAACTTAAAATTTTTGGTCATGAAAATTATGACACTTTTTTAGTCCTGGCATCCAACTTCAGAACTAATGAAGTCTCTTCTAATGTCCCTCACTAGACCATGCAGGGTCCCGGGTTCTCTGGCACACCGAATACGTGTGCCCAGCGAGTTCAGATGCGTAAAAGGGAGTAGGGGGGCTTATCTTGTGGTGCTTTGTCAAGTAGTTTTGGATTTTTAAAGTGAAGGCACTGCAGAGCTGGGTTTTCTTTTCATGGCAGATCAGAGATTCAGGCTGGGAGGGCAGCATTTCTTTTTTATTGTCAACCTTTCTTTGTGTTTAATAACTACCTTTCTTTGACATAGTAAGTCTGTAAATTGCACAAAAAGTACTATGTTGAAAGAAAACTCTCCACTGCATATATTAACTGCTGCACTTTCTATTTAGGTGCATTTTCTCTGAGCTTCCTTTTAAGAAAGTAGTATAAAAATTCTGCAGGCTGAGTACTTTTGATAATATTCAACATTTTAAAATGAGTTTTTAGCTATTATTCTTTTCACTTAAATGGGTAGTGGAAAACTGCATTGATACAGTTTTGTTGCCTTTATCTAATATTTGTTATAATTAGCATGGGATTTTTTGTTAGTTAACTGGTAAAAACGTTTAACAAGCTGATACTCCCTAACAATGGAATAACTGTAGAAAGTGAACACTTCCAAGAAAAATAAGCCTTTTAAGTTTTATAATCTATACATATGCCAAAATGACTGTGGAGAAAATGGATTTAGAAATAACAGATAGTGTTATAATCTTGTTGGGATGTTGGGAAGTTAAGACTGCCATCTACTGATTTTTTTCTTAAACCTATTAGTTCCTAGAAAAGCGTATGTGCTTTTGTCAAGTGGCAGTTCATTTTGATAGTAGCTATTTTCCGGGAGCAAGGGCCTTTTCAAAATCAGTTTCTGGCCACTAATGCTTCTGCTTGGTGAGATAAAAAAATACGTATTACTATTAAGTTTTCAAGAAGTTCATGCTGCCATGTTGGACTGAACGAGAGAAAATTCTTTATATCCTTAGTTGACTGCAGCGTTCAGAAAACTCAGGTTAGTGAGTCAAGTAGAAGTGAGTTGATAATTTCTCATAGTCATGTGTATCTCTCACAGTTACTCTCCTATTTTAAAATGTAATTGCAAGCTTTCTGGAAAAAAATGATATTAAGGGGCTAAAAAATCAAATGAACTCTTACATAGTAGAGGTATCCAAGGTGTATGTTCACTCCTTCCCCTTTTTTACCTTCTGTACAGCAACAGCATCAGGCTTGACTTGGTTGTGGAAGGCAGATCTGGTTACCATTCCATTCTCATTACCGTTTTCAGCAGAAATCTTAATATGAAATTGTATTGCTATAAAAATGCAGTGCTCTAGCAGCATCACATACGTAAATGCCATCCACCTCAAAGGATATCCCATGTGCAGAAAGGCATTTCTGTAGAGCTCTAATAAAATACTAGTTTCTGTATTAGGAAGATAATGTTGCCTTATGATGTCTTTGTTTCTATAGGCTTGTTACCACAGCTGATAGGTGTTGCTCCAGAAAAGGCTATTAAGCTAACTGTACGTATCTTTTTTTTTTTTCCTGGCATCCTTTTGTTTGTTAACATACACAGGATTTATTTCCTAAAATGTGTGAAAGATGACCACTTACAAGCACTCTAATATATGTGGTTACGGATGTACTTGATATATGTTAATAAGGAGGAAAAATAACTTAAAATTGTGTGTAATGTGTTGTATCTTTATTAGGTTAATGACTTTGTCAGAGACAAATTTACTAAGAAAGATGGCTCCATTCCACTCCCCGCAGAGGTCCTTGCTGGAGGCTGTGTAAGTATCCGTCCTGTATTCCTAAGAAAAATTGATTCGCAGTCACGTGCAGTATAGTTGCAGTGACAGTCAATGGGTGTGCTTTGTCAATGTGAACAGAACTGTTTTTTGTGTTTTTTTTTTTCTCCCAGTCACAAGAACCAAAAAAAAGTAGTTTTTCTGTTTGGAAAGCTTTGCATGCTTCTCCATTGAGTTCCCTTGGAATTATGTGCTTGAACAACTTCTTTTGGCCCAGTTTTTAACTTTCAGTTTCAGCAGTGGTTTCATTCACAAAAGGCTGAAGAGAGTGTGCCTTTTCTCCCTTCTCATACTTTTTTCTGGGTTATGTTTGTGGTTAGTTTAGAAAGATACAAGCAGTCTGTGAGAATGGATTATAGAGATGTTTGAGTTTCCTCTGGTGGGGGGATGGAGGTAGAACAGTTTTTTAAAAATGTATTTCTTGCTGAAGATTTTAAGAAGGAAAAGAAATAGACTCTTCAACTTGCTGTATGTAAAATTTTTCTATTTGTGAAAATCTTGAAAAACTGAACAGTGTAGTGTTACCTTTCAGATAACAGATATGAGTGAATTTTCTGTTTAAAAGACTGTATATAAAACGTAGCTTCGTTACTCCAGATGCTAACTACATTCATCATCTAAATACAGACAAAAAACCAAATTGTATTTTTGTTGAGATTTGAGGGCTGTAATTCACTGGATTTCTTAGCACTCTGAAAATGCTTTGAATTTCTATTTATGATAGATTTTATTTTTTCGGTTTTGCACATTGGCTGATTTCATTTGTGGGATTCCCCAACAGTTGTTAACCCTATAAAATGTTTAAGGCTTGAGTTAGGTTTCTTTTGTGGTGGAGAACACTAATAACTTCCAGTTGAGTAGGCTGACAAGCTGGCATAAAACCGCCTTAGCTTACAACAAAACCTGGGGCAGAAAGGTTGTTGACCTCTGCAAACTTTTAATTCAAAGAAGCAGCCCTGAAGGGAGGCTGCTTATAGTTCTGCCTGATTGAATTTGGCAGCCTGGTACATGCTTGAGTCTTCACCTGTCAGTGTACAAAGTTTATTTTCTGAGAAATGTGAGAAAGCAGCTGTGATGTATGGCTAGCAAAAGACTAACCTTTTTCTGGAAAGCTCAATAATACAGAAAGCACATACAGGTCATTTGTAACAGAAGTGAATATAATTCATTAGTGTTTTTCTCTGTGTTGTGGTGAAATTCACAATTAAAATCGAACATCTGATAACCAGGTTTATTATTTTACATACTTTTGTACTAAAATATATAATATTAAATTCAATCTACATTGAAGGCTTTTTCACTTCCTGTTAGGTACTCCTTTTTCAGAATAACTTCTTTGTCTTACTGTAGTGAACATGCTAAAATTGGGGAGAAATCTGAGGTTCAGATAAACTTTCAGAAATGTGGATGTTTCTGTGAAGCTGAGCATGTTTATAGTCTGTCCAAACACAACTCTTCCTTCTAGCTGACTGTCTTAGCAGTATTCTCATCTCCTTTTTTGACATAGTACTTATCTCACCCAATCTGGGAGAATTTAAACAAAGCTGACCTTTGTAGGGGAGAAGTTGGCCACAGTTCAGCAACCTCAGGGATGTTCCTTCCTCTGTAGCCTCTTCTGGATCATCTGATACCTTACCAGTTGATGACTTCTCTGTCTGTACTGTTGCTTAGTTCCATTTTAGCAATTTCACTTCTTCCTAAATACCAGAATCTGTATTAGCAAGCCTGTGAAGTTTATTGTAGAAGTCTGAAAGTATCAGTTGACTAAAGCAGTAGGAGCAAGTTCATATGTTAGTCTTTCTCATCCTCAGTTCTTTTCCTCCTCATTGTGACAGCTCTTATGTTGACTTGCTTGGGAATAGTGTTATCTTCACACTTCTGGTGCGCATTGTATACTGTTTCTCTACAAATTAATGTGACACATAACCAACAGTTACATCCGAGCTTAGTGCATTTCTACGTGCAGAGGCACACAAGACTTTCTGTTTGGGCGGTGCCACCTTTCATCTTCATTTTCTTTTGTTCTATTCCTTCACTCTCTGTTAGTACAAAGTGGTGGGTTACTCTGGGACTGTTTGGGTTTTATATATGCCAAAACTATTTTCAGCATCTGGATTTGGGTAACTTGAGTTTTTGTGGCTTTTCTTTATTGCTTAACACTTACGTATTTTGCTAATGGTACACTATAAATATATGCTAGATTCAAAACATGCTGTTCACCTTGTCATAAGGTGAAAAAAACCCCAACCCAGCAGAACACCAGAAGAAACAGCATTATATGCACATGTAGTTCTCAGAGAGGTATTTATTACTATCTCTGACCATCTCTTCCTGTGTTCAGTGTGGAACCTTCTCCTGATAATGCACTTTTTCATCATTTCTGGTATGGAACTGGTAGTAGATGAGCAACATGAGCAAACCATATTTTCAGCCATTTCAGAGTTTTCAGCGGAGGCCATCCAGACTTCTGATGGTCAACCCTCTTGTGAACCGTACAAAAACATATTGTGCATGCCACAGTCCTCAGGTGGGAACAACGAAAATTCTTGTGAGGAAGTGGAGGCAGCTTGGGAAAGGCTCCAGCAGACCTGGCAAATTCTCCTCAGTGGATGGAGTGCCACATCAAAGCCTATATGTGGTGTCACAGTCTTCTAAGACCCACACATGAGGACAGGTGAAACCTTTGGCATTAAGACAATGGTGATTCGAGAGAACCTGTGTAGGCTGTTCAGTATCCTCAGCTGTGGAGTGTCTGCAAGAAGTGCTATACCTTCCAGCAAAGGGGCTGCCCGCAGGCACGTGCCTCCTCCAGAACAGTAACTCCTAGGAGACTCCACCTCTTTGGCCAAAATCTTACTCCTCAGCCTCCTGTTACTCTCAGCTCCTGTAAGGTTATGGAATAAACTCACATTCCCAGTAAGAGGAAATGTCTTAGTTCTTGCAGCCATTGACAAAGCCATCTGCCCACTCCGTGGCCTGTTTATATGGTCAGCTGCCTGTTGTCTTTCCTTCCTTACTGCAGGGCAGAGACCTCCCGCAGTAAGGCAGCCCGTGCCCTGTGCTCCTTGAAACCTACCTGCTGGCCGCTGGGCAATGTAAATGTCGTTGGGAAGTGCAGGGTCTGCTCTGTCAGAGCCCAAACACTCCCAGCTGCGCCCGAGCTGTAGCTCTATTTGAAATCTGCAGAACAGCTACATGGGGCAGCTCAGTTACAGCGGTCAGGTCATACCTGTCAATTAAAGGGCTCTGGTCCCTGATGGGTGAAACTGATATCCCGTCTTCCTACCTTCCCGAGACTGTGCTGGTTTGTTAATCAGCAGCAGCACTATCTGCACTTGCGCATGTTCAGAGCAAACAATTTCTTTCCCTACTGTTACTGTAATTAATTCAATTACATTTCATTGTAATTCAGTGATTAGCCTGCATTCCTGCCTTTGGAGTTTTCAGCTACCATTAGCTTTGAGTTGCAGGGGGACTGAGTGAGGCTTCAGCAATGCTTTCCTGTATCCCGACAGCAGCTGGGGAAGCAGAGGGCACATACCTGATATGGACAGTGCTTGTCAAAGGAGCTCACACGCCTGGCACATGTGAGTACATGGTGAAGGGCAAGGTGCTGTAGGGACACTGCTCATCCTCAGCTGGGAAGTGATGTTGAAGTAGACATCTAATGCTATGTAAATGGTTCATGAGTACCATTACTGTAGACAAAGATGCTGTGACTTTAAGCTGTAATTCCTATGAGTTACAAAGGAAAAAAAAGGGATTCTTCCCATCTATGTGGTGTGCACGGTGCTTAGCATTTTGAACGGATAAATCCTGTTTCATCAGAAAGACGTTTCTGATTAATGCTGCAAGGATGAAGAGGATGTTGGGTGCCAGAAAGAAAGGGTCTAAGAACCCTCCTTGGAGGTGTAGGCAATGCATCTGTTGATGGTTCGGGGTGGGGAGGTGTGGGTGTTCCACGAACCAATACACATAGAAGTCCAAATTTACCACTGATTTAAAAATTCTTATATCTTTAAGCATTACATGTAACATATAGTCTAAATATTTTTGTATATTTGTAATAATAATTTTCATATATATTTACATATACAGATACATAGACATGTGTATAGGCTTATCCAAATATGTCAAATATTTATTTTTGAAAAATAAGTTAAAATGTTACTATTTTTATTTAACAAACACAAAAATACAGAATTATAGCTGTCAGTGCTTTTCCTTCAAAATCTTGAAGATAGTCTACCTCCTTCAATATACTTTAAACAGATGAAGTTAGAAGCAGAATTAAACATTACTGCTTTATCTTGATCTCGACTGCAGACATTTAAAGTTAGGGAGAAATGTATTCTTTAGTAAAAGAGGCAGCCAGCTTACTGTAGGTGCATGAACAATGACAGCTTTGCCTTGAGAAAGAAGTGCAAAGTTCTTTTGATGGTTTTAAACTGGACTGTTTTAAGTAGCATCTTATTTTAGCTGCTTGTATGGGATGTAGTTGTGGTCCAGGATGTGGTGGCTTCAAAAAGGAAGGAAGGAAGGAAGGAAGGGCTTGAAATAGGCCTCTCCCCCTTTGTAGCATATGCCTCTCGGTGGAATTGGAAAGGGCAAGAGGTCTCATGTTGCAGGGTCATTTGTGTATTTCCTTCAGCCTTTGGCATGTCATGAGGCGTTTGCTGTGGGATCTCAAACTACATCTTTTCTCTCATAACCTTTGCTGTCAGATTTAGTTCCTGTATTTGCTCCTGGTAGAGTTATTTTACATGACATTAAGGTTAAGTAGAAGCTTTTATAACTGGTATTTTTGATGTGTATGAATAACCTCCATTCAGAAACAAATTTGTCAACCTTTTTTAAAGTGTCTGTTGTAATTTATGTGTGAAGGGAGGTTTTTATGGGAGGAAAATCTAGATTTAGTGCGCCTTCTCCAAAAGAAATTAAAGGACTGCAATATATACCTCTGTGTGTATATGTGTGTACGTGTATTTAACATAGGTAGCTGACAGCTGAAGTAAGATATTTTGAAAAAGAATGATGAGGATTGGCAATGACTTGCACAGAAGCACAGAGGTTTGTATTGCAGCCCTGCACACTGCCAGTTCCTTTTCGTTTGGAGATCCTTTGCGTCATTCTCCTCTGCACCCTCTTCTGGGGATGCTCTTCCTCTGCTCGCCAGGCAGCACTCCTCTGCCTCCCACGTCCTTCCTCAGATAGATAGGCAACTATTTACCAGAAACAAACCCTCGCAGTCATTCAAATAAATGCACAGTGAAAAAGCGAGTTTTCTTGTGTTACACGGTCAGTGTTAAAGTCAGTACTTGTCTTATCTGTACTTGTGACGTGTCTAAGGACCTCGTGCGTTCGTGCCGCTGTAGTGAATTCGATGCTCCTCTTCACGTGAATCAAATCACTGCTGTGCAGAAATGTTTGCTGAGCTCCAGTTGTAACATTATGAAAAGTCAAGACTTGGGTAGAAGTACATAGGGCTTATTTAACCGGGTGTCTTCACAACGACAGCTCTTTTTGAGAAAGCTGCCTGTTGAGAACTTTGTCAACACTGTCAATATTCAATGTTCAAAGCGTTAGTGTAATTAAAGAGCTTTTCAAATGGTTTTCCGCTGATAATATAAGCATGTGTTAGGGTTTTCCTTGTATTTTATTTTGCTCAATAACCCAATCATCAAGTCATATTTAAATACTAATATTGTCATAATATATAATTCTGTATTAACTCTATACAATTGGTAACATTGTATATATAATTAGCATTGCTGCTAAATTATTTAAATCTGTTGTGTTTGGAGTCTTTTCATTTCTGTATCGGAAGAGGGCTGTTGCTGATTTTAGCCGAAAGGTGGGCAGTTGTGCACCTAGGAGAGGAGAATGTTAATTGCAGGAAGATTGAATTCAGGGCAGAAAATAGAAATGTTTACGAATTGGCCTATTTGTGTTTCTATGGTGGGTGTTAGGCAAATAGGAAGAGTTATTTTGGCTTCTCTGCGGGATGTGCTAATTTAGAACATTAAAAATTGGAATTTCACATACATGTGTACAAAATGCATATTTAATAGGCAGGTAGCTGGCAATTGTCTAGAAGGAGTGAATTTCTAGCTTAGTGTCTAAATTTAAAGTTACTTCGATTTTTTTGTGTGGTGCATTGCATTATGTAGTAAGAGCATTCTGCTTAATGTTTTATCTACTGAAATTATTTTTAAAAATGATGCAGGGAAATGATAAACATTTGCAAATTGGATTTCTGTTTAATGCAATACAGACAAGAAAATTGGCTATTGTTTAACAGAACTTGCCAGGTGTGAGTTTTATAAATTTTATTTAGATTGGAACTTTGCCTGTCAGGACAGCCATTTCATCTTGCATGCACGGGTGTGTATGAACTGGGAAGGAAAAGGTGAGGTAAGTACAGGGAGTCTGAAGAACGGCTTTGGGCACGAGTGGTGCCAGGTAACTGAGTAACCACGGTGCAGTAAGTCCAAGAAACAGAGAAGAGGGGGTCAGTTTGGCTGGTCTGGGAGTTACAGTGATCTTCCTGAAGGTTGCAATAAATGTCCACAAAAATGTAGGCTTTGATTTTTTTATTTTTTTTTTTTTTTTCCCAGAGAATTGAAGAAGTGAAGTAGTAAAATGAAGATTAACAACCTAGACTGATTATTTGAGTGGGAAGTGTTAAAGACAGTAACTACTACAGCAGAGATAATTAAAAGCAGGGGTTGATCTCCCACTGTTTGGGTCAAGGTGTTCTAGTAAAGCCACCACAAGGATTTTAAATGTCAGTATTGAGTGAAGTAATAAATGGGGCTTGCGATAAAAGGGTGGCAGTGTGCTCAGTAAAGGTTCAGTGAAGTATCAGATGCTTGGTCAGTGGAGATTTTGAAGCTTCACTCCCCCATCCTGTAGACACTACCCAAGTGCGTGGTCATTCTCAGTGAGAGCTGTTGAGGCTTGCAATGCTCTTTTGTCTCATGTCTCGAGGAATTCAAGTTACCAACTTCTAAGGCGTGCTTCAGGGCTAATCGCAAGTTTATTCTGCCTGCTGCTGGAGAGAGGAAGATTGTGCTATAGGCAGAGAGGATTAGCGTTCATTAGCTCTGCGGCAGCAGAGAACACCACGCACGCTGTCCAGGAGGTGCTGTAGCAGACTATTGATTTTATTTCATACACAGATCACCCCCAGCATCACAAAGAGAGTTCATCTCCTGGGCAATTTGGAAGTGGAAAAAAGCTTTAATTGCAGATGTTCTGCATCTTTTTCCTTCGCTAAAATTTGATGGGTTGGAGAAGTAGATCAGGATTAAGAGGAACTTTTAGACTGTGGAAGAAATGCTTTTTAAAGATGGCTGTATTCAGGTGCCATATATATGCCATAAATTTTGAGGAAGTGGTTTTAATTTAATTTAATTTAATTTAAATTTTAAAAGGTAGCTTGGGAAGAAGGGGAAAAAGAAAGCTTAGTAAAATTTAGCTGTTCAGTGATGAACCACACACTTTTCCCCAGAAGTGAATGGTAGTACCTCCAGGAAACCAGGGAGAAATCAAAATATGTCATTTTAAATAGATTTGCTTGCTTCTGAAACTGAACTGTCAGATTTAATATCTCTCAAATTGGAAACATAGTTCTGTGAAAGTCTTTGGTTAAAGGGCAGAATCTGAAGCAGCTCTGCAGCACTATTGCCGGGAAGTTTGCAAGGCACTCGTTCAGCGCTACTAACAGAGTATTTCCTGCATGTAAAATCAGACACGCTCAGCTCAGAGAAAGATACGACTTCTGTTTCTATCTGGTGTCATATTTTGAAGTGGTACTCTTCCTGTTTAAATTTTATATCTTGTTTCCCTTTAGGACAATTAAAGGCTGCTAAACAGAACTCCAAACACCTTTTCTAATAATTTAAAATTACACCATTAAATGCAAATTTACCTTTTAAACAGCATCACTACTGAATGCAAATAACATGTCTACACATTGGTGATAGATTATTATTGAATAAACAGAAGGTTTTCTTTATATGTGTTTGATGCTCTAGCAGCACAAGTCTAATGATTATTTTAGTTTAGTATTTCATGTAATATCTGGTAGACTTGAACACAGACATGACTTCTAGAAAGTGATGTCAAGGAGAAAAGCAGAGAAACTGAATTAATCCACCTCTGTGGATTATAAACATATAAATGTAAAAAATTATTTTGTACAAATCTATGTTTAGGTTTCTGTTGTTTCCGATTCAGGGCTTTTAACTTCCAGACAGGTACTTTATTAAATATGTCTCATCTATTTTTACATGAGAATGTCAGCCCGTGCGCTGAGAAGTGAAGGCGCTCAGCACCTTGCAAAAGTCAGCCTGTCACCACATCCTCTAGTGAAGCAATTTACTTTGTTTTTCTTTGGGTTTGCAGGCAGGAGCTTCCCAGGTCATCTTCACTAATCCTCTGGAGATTGTAAAGATTCGCTTGCAGGTAGCGGGAGAAATTACTACAGGACCCAGAGTCAGTGCCCTCTCTGTTATAAAAGATTTAGGCCTTCTTGGTCTTTATAAGGTACGTATTTCTGTTCTGAGTGGCTTCATCATTTTATGTTTTATGCTAAACTTGTACATTGTTGAAATGAAAATTGTTAAAAACAAAGACATCTTTTGAATTTAAAACCAATCTCTTCCTGCAGGGCAGCCCCACAGTGGAAAACTGAAGAAAACCCACTTCTATATTAATGGCAGTGGGATACAAAAAAATACTCCCCCATTCTATCCTTTGGGCTTTTATGCCAAGCGACAGGGAGTCCTGTATTGCAGGCCTGCTGGCTTCTGGCACTGATCATTTCATTTGGTGGGGTTTTGTGAGAAGTTTCTTTAGCTTTCCCTGTGTGTTTTTCTTAACGTTTATTTTGAATCTCTGTTATCTCTATTGTTATCTTTGCAGCAGGATATTCTCTTTGTCTTAATAATTTGACGGCTGTGAAATGGTAGCGGAGTTTAGTAGGATTCAGATTTTTAAGAAGTGGTGGGATTTGTCAATAACAAATTCCACTAAAAAACCAGCCCATAGTGCACTGTACTTCAGCAGAATGCCAGTCGAACAGATTCCTTCCCTGCAGGTATACTTACTACCATCATTACAGATCAGATGTAATGGAGCAGAAGCTATTAGTTTTCTTAAACAAGGAAGAGTATTTCTTCCTGTACCTTCTGTCAGTGCAAGGGGTAATACGTAAATTCAGCAGTTACATTAGCCATGCACTTACAAAACATTGTTTCATGTGATTTGTCCATAGACCTGCAATAATACGATAAAAATGTGCAAATTTACTTTCAGAGCTGAAGCTTTTGTTTTGAATTCCATAGATGAGCTTTACGACCGTTGCATTTCCTAAAGATCACAGGTGTTTTGGGACACGGGAGAAAATTACCATTTCTGTTTGTGGTAATTAAATAATTGAGCTTTTTAAAAATTCTGCTGTTCTTTAGAATTGCATTATCATTTGCGAATAACTGTAGGGATTCATTTTAGAGCATAGAGTAGCCGTGTGAAAATAACGGAAGGAACGAGTTTCTCTTTATTAGGTCTTCTGCTTAAGCCACGCAGGGTTTGTAACGTGCGCGGTGCGGGGTTTGTAATGTGTGCTGTCTGTTAATACAACTGCTGGGCGACTGGCCTCCGGTGGGCCCGATGTGCGGACGCTGCTGGCTCGGAGTACGCCAGCGGGATATTTGCACAAGAAGCGGCATTTTTGTAAGAGGCATACTTTCAGGGTATGCAAAGGAGATTTTTTTTTGATGTATAAGGGCTTGAGCTTTGTACAGAAGGAGTTATTTTAGTTGGTAACAGAATGATGACTGAAGTTACTAAAAGAAGAACATTAGGTATGTTTCACTACAAGCATTCCACTGTTTTTACAGCATGGAAAGTTCGGTTAAGGAACATTTTAATGCCAGTTTGTGGCCAGGAGCTACTCCTTGCAGTGTTCTCATAGGCTGCTAGTTCTGTCTTACCGTATCTTCCCTTTGCTACAGAGCTCCCATTTTGTGGCGGTTTCCCTCTTTTTGCTAACCTTCCAGTGCAGCTTCTTCAGTCAACCAGTTGACGATCGGTGGGCATCAGTATGAGGTCTTAAGTCCTCACTGCTGTTTTAGTGGTGCTTTTGTGTATGGTGGAAAAAATGGCCTGCAAGGACTTGTCTTGTTGCTTCTGTTGTTGTGAGTTGTCAGCGAGACACAAGGACAGCCTTTGTCACTTTCTTCATCGCATTTGGACACATCATATGTGAAAGGTATTTATCCTAGGTCCTGATGGCAGGATTGATGTCACGTATTTCTTACCAAAATTAGACGTGAACCTTGAATCTTCCTCATTCTGGAAACTTGGTGTGCTTTATTCTTTTTTTCAAGTTCAACCCCACATCTTCTGTTTCCTGAGACATTTTATTCTCTGTGTTGTTTACCTGGTAGGTCAAAAGAGTTGGTACTTCTTGGGCTCAGGCTGCGTGCTGGGTATCAATTGTAACCTTATTTACACCATTTATTTGTATCGTGTCTCTTTTCTGTGTGACAGGGTGCCAAAGCATGTTTCCTCAGAGACATTCCCTTTTCTGCAATCTACTTTCCTGTTTATGCTCATAGTAAACTGATGCTTGCTGATGAAAATGGCCATGTGGGAGGGCTTAATCTCCTTATAGCTGGAGCCATTGCAGGTAATTTTGCAGAATGTTTTCTAGAAGTAATTTTTTTTCTTTTAGTGAGTAATATTTAATATTCATTCAGTAGTCCCATATAAAGGAAGGGTACTGTACCATTGTATCTGATTTAATCTAAATTTGATCACTGTTATCCTTAGTGGGAGGCGATGTAATTTTGATGAGAGCTAATTACATTTGCATAATGTGGATAAACAGCGTAATGTAGCTCAGCAACTTGTAGTCAAATTTGATCTGTCTGTCTCAATGGGGTTTTACTTGTTACTGTGCTCTCAGAGTTGAAGGCTAATTTGAATCTTTGATGAACATAAAATGAGAGATCATAAGAGCTAAGAAGAAAATGACATATCTGGTTTTGGATCCCTGACTAACTGAGAAGAAACTTTGTTCAAATATAAGTGCTAAAAATAGGGCATTAGTTTGTAAAGAAGCTTAAGTTAAAGTATCATATTCTGAAATTTAAAATATTTTAAGGCTTCTCAAAAATCTTTAGTATAAAGAGAATATCCAGCTGTGATTGATAAAAAGTTGTTTTCACTGAGTGGCAAGTGGTATAAAAATACTAGATGTAGGAACTGTAGTGGTGGATATTTAAAAGTGCAGATACAGAGGGCCAGATTCTGCACTGCCAAGGACTAGATCACTAGGATGCAAACCAGGTGTCTGCAGCCTCTCAGTCATGAATATTTTAGTGGTTTTAATTGGGCAGTTTAGAAACATCACTGGGCTGAACAGACCTTTTGTCACTTGCTGCAGTCGTAAGGAATCGCTTTACATACATCAGTCGTGAGCCATCTGTGTATAAAAAGCAGTTCCCCATCTTGGGCTTGATCCAGCGCTGGGCTGCAAGCTGTACTCTGCCAGCTGGTTCCTCGTGCCAGGGGGAAGGGGAGAGACCAGCTAGGAACAGAGGTGTAGCCTGTTTATTCGCAAGTAACGCAGAGCTGCCAGGAATGGAAGATCATTTAGCTTACTGTACTCGTAGAAGCACATATTATTATTAACTTGTATCTGATCTAAAGACTCACTGGTTTTAGACGGCAAACTTTGCAGCTTCTCTTTGTTTGTTTGATGATTAGTGTTTCTGGGTTACTCATACTAAGTGAAGAAACTTAAAAATGTGTGTAAATCTTGTAGGCCTAGTTTTAGAAGGTGTACATGAATCTGCCTTTCTGAACTGCGAATTTCAAATTCCTGATTGTTCGATCCATTTCTGTTACACACACGCAGCAGGGAAGAATACAATCTGCATGTGGTATCTGCATGTGGTTCCTATTAGCGCATGCCTGTAGGCTTAACTACATTGCTTCTGTTTTCCTTTAATACCTCCTGAATTAATCAGTGACGCTGTAGAGGTTATGATCACCTGTGCCAATCAGTGACCTGTTAGATTTTTAATTCAATATCAGCCAATTCTAAAACTTCAACAGAAGTCAAAATAATTTTCAGAATTCCAAGTCAGAAGACGGTTCCTCTCTTTAAGGGGATGACATTTTACAGTATTTGAAGTATTCAGAAATAGCCCAGATAACACAGTTGGATACTGTGCAGTACGTTTCTGAAAACTTTCTCCTTTCCTTTGACTAGAAAGCTGAGAGTGGTGCCTTGGAAGTGGAGATTTGTTCTTCCATCACTGTTGGCTAATATCACGCTGTTGGTACTAAGCAGACTTGTAAAACACCTTCATTGTCCTCAGTCTTTTTATGGCTTGCCTATTGAAGTAAGCAGCATCTATTCTCCTACAGAACAGTCCAAACAGCCGTACAGACCTATTTCTGAAGAACAGCTCTTTTAAGTAGTAGTTTTCTTATTAACGCTCTTAACAAATGAACGTGTGGGATTCAAGTTCCCAAATCAATCTACGCAATTTGCAAAATCTGTTGTAGAGTATTAGAAAATACAGTAAGGCTGCACAACTCCTTTCTTGTCATGGATATTCTTTATAGATATATATCTGTACAGAGCATATGTGCGGATTTAAAAATGCCCCTTTTATCTTTCCGAAACTACCATTAAACTACCATCTAGAAGATGTTGGGAGAATTGCTGTTGAGTTTATTATTTTTGTTACAATTAGTTACAGCCTCTAAATTTAGAGGATGCTGAAACTGATTATACCAAGCACAACAGTATATTAGCATGAAGTGTAAGAACTTGCATTTTTAGTAGTGTCTAATCCTTGCGAAAAATACTGAAGTTTGCAGTTGTATTTTTCAGTTAGAAGTGTTTCATCTTTTGCAAGATTCTTTGTGCAAATTAAATGTGGTTTTCTTCTAAAAGGTGTGCCTGCTGCTTCTTTGGTAACCCCTGCTGATGTCATCAAGACAAGACTGCAAGTGGCAGCTCGCGCTGGCCAGACAACATACAGTGGAGTTATTGACTGCTTTAGGAAGATTCTAAGGGAAGAAGGCCCTTCGGCTTTCTGGAAGGGAGCTGGAGGTGAGAAACGCACCCTGAATACTAAGGCTGATGCTAAATCTGCAAATCAGCACTTGCTTTTTTAACGACTCATTTTTTACAAGTATTTACAGGGTCTGATGCTGCAAAACGTAATGTCTTGCTAAAAATGTTTAGCTTTTCTCCTGAGAAATTCTTTTCTTTCTAATATTTAACAGCCCGCGTGTTCAGATCTTCACCCCAGTTTGGTGTTACTCTGGTCACTTACGAACTTCTGCAGAGATGGTTTTATGTTGATTTTGGAGGCATGTAAGTCAAATATTTGCTTTTTAGCTCGCACAAAACCCCTGCCAAGATAAAAAAACAACTTCTTGTCATGCATGGGATCACTTTAAACTTGGTGACTTTGAGCACCTGCAAAAAAATCTCCCCATCCTTACTGAACTGAGAGAAACTTGCATGCTACTTCTAAACAGACAAGGAGATAAAGAGCCATTTCATGTTTATTTTAATACAATTCATAAGATTTGTATTTCCATTGCAGCAAGGCATTTTGTCCATTTTCCCCCATGTCACCAGAAGTTAAAAGAACGTACAAAGTTATCAGTAAAACGGTAACTTCGGTTTCGGCCTTGATTTGCCGTTAAGTAGGGGTCTGAACTCAACTTGACCACAGAAGTGAATTAACAACAGCTTTAACAGTTTTCCCTTCTCAGACAAAAGCCATTTGGTCTAGATTTTATAAAGTTATTCAGGCTTAAGAAAACATTTTAAATAAATGAAAGGCTTTTTTCTTTTTTCTTCCTTCAAACAGCAAACCTTCTGGATCAGAACCTACCCCAAAAACTCGGATTTCAGATCTTCCTCCTGCTAACCCTGAGCACATAGGTGGATACAGACTTGCTACAGCTACATTTGCTGGTATAGAAAATAAATTTGGTTTGTATCTTCCAAAGTTTCGAGCTCCTGGCGTCGCCGCAGCTCAACCAAAAGTTAGCAGCTGAATCCGGAAAAGGTCTTTCAACCTAACAAAGTGATGCAGTGGAAAAAATTCACAAGATAGTACTGTATTTTTTCCAGTCAGCTGCATGTTGTTCGAGCTGAACTGAGCTTGCAAATTATTTACTTCTTCCTAATATTAATACATAGCTGCATTTATTTGTTTATTTGCACACAAGGAACTGATTGAAGCTGTGGTTCTATGCCTTGTTTTAACCAGTGGCATGAATCTGTAGCCTAGACTTTGCCTTGCACAGCTTGCATTTAATGTTACTGTACATAATGTACATCCTTGTACAGAGACACCACGGCATCTATACACGTACATTTATATAATGGGTATTGCGGTTCAAAATAGTTTGAAATGTACAGAATGTTTTGAAGGTGTTTTGTTAACAATTACAACAATAAAATACATAAAAAACCATTTAAGTCAGTTCACTTTGTGTTTATAAAAAAGTTGTCTAGTGCAATTTATTTTTTTCTCCACAGATTAAAATTCAAATATTAGATGCACCCATTTCATGAATGTACGGTACAGGACACCGCCTCTGAGGGAACACAGCTCACTGCTGGTTACGGCCGGAGGATTAAAACGCAACGTGCTGCTTGTCAGTGCAGAGAGCACAGTGATTAGATGAGCACATGCAAGATTATTTTGCAGCACAACCTTGTAACAAGGAATTCCCTTGAACTACACGGTAATGCGAAAGGTGTAATGGATCTTACCTCCATGGTCACGTATTTAAAACATAATGAAATATTTGCCAGTTATTACTCAAGAATTTTTACAGGATTTATTACTCAGGTTTTTTTTCCCAGAATGCCTCTTTTATTTAAAAAAAAAAAGCATTCCCTTTATTTCTAGATTCTTGTACCATTGAAATATTAGGTTATTCTGGAAAAAAAAAAGAAACTTGTCTGCCAACAGTTTGTCTGGTGTAATTTTTAAATGCAAAAGTGTCAGAGGAAACAGGGGAGTCTGGATTTCTACAGTCCTAGAGGAAGAGCAGTTTTACTACCCATACAGCCAGAGAAGAGGGTTCCCAGCTTTCCTTACTGAACTACAACACCCTCCCACCTGTAGCTTGACACATTCCCTTCAGGGTTAAACATCCCGGAGCACAGTGTGTCCCCGGGGATGAACTGATGTGAGGCTGTGTGATTTTCTTGCTCAGGTGACAAGCAGGCCGATACACAGAGTTTTAGTCAGCTTATGAAGAAAGGCTTCTTAAAAACAGAACACTACAAATACAGACAAGCCCTCGTTTCGTTCTAGCCGCTAAGCAAGATGCAAAATCTTTTGGTGCTAATAATATTTAGTGAGCTAGAGGTTACAATACACCGAACTTGGGAGCTGATCACTGCTCTGACAGGCACATGTTATATAACCCCATGGGAAAGCTTCCTGTCTTTATTATTCTTTTTCTGCTTAAAGAATTACCTTGTTCTGTGTGGTTTTCTAGAGTAGGCTTCCCAGGAACTCTCTCCCACATCTGTGTATTTTGTTCTGCACTTTTCTAAATAGATGCAAAAATGGTCGGTACCCACTGGCATTTAATCTTAGTCACAGCTTGGTGACTGACTTGCCCAAGGCCCTCGGAGACTTGACAATGCGAGATGGCATTTGTGTTTCTTACAGCTCCACAACTGGACGATGTGGCTCCCAAGATGATCATTTACAGTATCTGGCATCACTATGGGTCTCTTAATGTTGCAGGTATGGGTCGTAGAACGTTTTTAACCTGTACACAACGATTTTGTGAGGCAGGAATGAAAACAGAATAGTTTGGTTGAAAATTATTATAAGGTTGAAATTTTGTAAAACTTACACTGTATGACCTGTATGTTTATGCCACAATCCATTGAAAGAAAGCCTGATCTACTGGATTGCTGAAAAGATAAGTCTGAACGAATGTATTATTAAATCAGAAGTAACAATCTCAGTAATAAAAAACAACAAACCAACAACAAAACTCAACCAAAACTACTCCAAAAACCGGCAAGAGAACAGAACATTCTGCTCATTAAGAATTCTTGTGCCCAAAGGATAAGTGACCACGTGATGTGCCTGTTCATTAGGTGACAGTTCACATCTCTCAGCTGAACAGATAAGCTGCTGTCCTAAGGTTGAGGAAAACATACAAGGCAAATGTCAAACAGACCAGCATGACTTCACACTGAAAACAAGGAGGGGACTTTTGACAAACCAACACCTGTGGAAGCCTAAATACATTTCACTTTCAAACTCACTGAAAAAAAGAGCCTCCTGCAGACAGAACTGCTGTTACTGCTGCCTGGGTCTCCATGAGCTGCTCACAACAGAACTGAGACAAGGAGAAATAGAAAAAACCCAACCCTTAAAAGGAGAAGCAATGAAGAAACAAGAGTACTTCTGGACAGAAAGCTGATAATGGAATACAAGCCTATTATAAACCAGCTCTTCTGGCAAAACATTAAGTTTGTAGCAGATTAAGAATACCAGAAACAAACCTGGAGTCCTAATTTAAAGACATCAATACTGGTTTAGTGCCTAATTAAGATAAGTCAGAACATCTACTAAAAAACCCCAAACAACACCTCTGCCCAACCCTAAACCAGTCTTGATGGGAAAACTTATGTCTTAAGAAAGACGTACCCCCCAAAATTAAACAGAAATCCCAACCATTCTGTTTCAAGTTCGAAAGGTTTTGTTTCAATAAAAATATTCAAAAGCAATGAAAACATCTTTATTTAATCTTCATCTGGAAATTTAGTAGCAAGTCTGTAATTAACAGAATGCAAATCATCATGCTATACAAATTAAGTCAAAATCTAGTTCCTTATTGTTTGGAAAAGAAAAAGTTGACGAGAGTAGCCTTTTTCCTTTTAGCTGATTGCCATGGTAGGAACTGGAGTTGGGGGCAGAAAACAACTCTGAGTCGTGAAGTGAAAGCAGCAGCTCCCAGGAACTTCCTACTCTCAAACTACTGAAGGGACACAGATTAGGGGCGAGGGCAGCTGACCAGTGCTCATACAATATTTATTTGTGAATCAGTTTCAGCTTTTAATGCACCAATTCAAACATAAGAACATGGTATTAAATATGTATTTAATTAATTCAGGTCCAATTATCCAATAAGTTTGTAACTACAGACGAATTTTTATTCACCTTATTTATTACCCACTACCAGAGTCTGAGGCTTATCTATATATAAACAATGAAACTTACTTGGAACATATGCATGCATATCCATGGGTAACTTGAAAAGTTCAAATCAAAGAACGCTTCAGAGCTTTACTACCTTAGGAAGGTTAGTCTGTGTAATATAGAAAGATTTAGAAACAGAAATTTTACTTCTCAGAAATAGATACTGTTACAAACTGGAAGTTTCAGAAGCCCAATAGCAAATTTACACCAGGTTAGTGTTTCAGCAAAGGAAGCTCCTTGCAAAGTCAGCTAACTGTATTAAAAGTTACACAATCCAATAATGTGCTTGTAGTTTATATATAAAAAGTGACAATGCAAGATCTTATTTTCAGGGATCTTAATACGTTTTCAAAGTCCACAGCTGAATCCACATATTCCTCCCTTAAGCTATGATTTGAACGGACACGTGCTTACACTTCAGATTTGCATCGAATCTTTCACCAGCCTACCACCGCTGCTTGTTTTGCAAGATCTACGCCGGTATGCGGGTCGCAGCTTCCTCTTCTGCATCTGCTCTGTTTGCATTTATTTCTGCCAGCGTTCGGCCAAATCGAGTCCACTCGTCGCTGCGAGGAACGGCAATTTGCTGTTGACAGAGAACGTTATTTAGACATAGTGATAAATCACACCTGAGCTCATTTTGAACAGCAGAGTGCTTAAGTAATGTCCAGAAGAGGTTCCGATAGGAAAGCTGACCTTTCTTAGTGTAACTTCAAACAGACTGAACATCAAAAGCTCTAATCAAAGAAGCAGAATTTGAGGATCCTGTATTTAAGTGTGTAGTGATACTGTTACAAGCTTGCATAATAGGTCTCTATCTGAAAGGCTGCCTCCAGAGAGGAATACGAATGCCAAACCCTCATCCAATCTATTAGTTGTGCACTACCGCAGTACGCACTCGCAGGAACAGCAGCTCCCCTGCAAGAACAAAGTCACAACTGCTTCACTGCAAAGGTTTTTGTTCAGTACTTCTCAAGCCATGGTCAGAATTCACACGTACCACAGTTAAAGAAAAGATCTCTACAAAGCAAGCCATTGATTCTTTTGTCTTATTTCACCAGCCTTACAATAATGGTTTTACGTTATATTGCACTATCTGGCTGCCAGATAGCATGATAAAATATTATGCTAGAATACCTGAATAGATGCAAAAAGGAAACATTAATTTGAAAATAAAAACAAAACCTTGTTCCTCTAATCACAGGGAAAAAGGTTAGAAGCAAGTTGCTGAATAAAAGTCACAGAAGCACGAGTGTTTTGTAACGTGCTTTGCACAATACATGGTATGCGTACCTCTCCCACATCATAAATAACTATTTGTCCCTCGGAATCACCCACAGCGATCTCTCTCCCAGAATGCGTCCATCTCACGCGGTTCAGAGCTGGATTGCCCTCCACAGTAATGCTGGCAGTCGGAACCTGTATCCATTTAAAAGACATTGCTAAAAATGCATGAGAATTCCCTCCCTCAGCTGTAGATTACAGAACACACCTAGTCCCTCAGTGTAGCAAGAGAAGCGCCCAACTCAACCAATGCAAAGTACATAGATCTCAAGGACTCTCAGTGGCCTTAAGCTATCCCCAGTGATGGGACCAAAACAACACATCTTCCGTGTCTTGGCCAAAGCACAAGGATCCTCTACCAAAAAGCACATCTGCACTCTTGTCATGAGACAGAAGGCACAGACATGCTTTCAGGCAGACAGCAAGGAGGAGCCCTGGGATCTGAAGAAAGATTGTGGCAGAGGAAAGGGATGAGGTCAGCTACTTTGGCAGATCAGATCCTGTCCGAAGGCTAGAAGTGGGTAATTCCAGTTTGAAGCCATAGGCTGGCATGTGGTCCTACAGAGCTGCCCTTTCTTCTACCCACAGTCTTAAGAAGGTGAAATTTAAGTACTGAATATCTGTCAGGTTTTTCCTCTCACCTACCTCCAACAAGTGTCAGAAAAGATGTACACTAAAATTAAGTTTATAACTCACACCAGAAAACCCAAACATGCAATTCTCTAAGTTTAGAGACAAATTACAATTTCACTGCAGTATTACAATAGTAATACTATGTTCCTACAGCAGTAGGAGCACCAGTGGTGTGTGGGTAAGAGGTCTGTTCACACCGTTAAGCTATAGGCTCCCAAGGCCACATCTGGGGCGGGCTATAATCACTTTCACAACACCTGTCAGTGTAACTGACAGATGGTTTGCACTTTTGTGATAGGCAAAACAATTTAATTACCACAAGTCATCTGGGTTACAACACCAGAATCAAAGAATGATATCTGTTACAGAGAAGCTACAGAATATTTAACAACAAAAACAACTACAACAAAGAAAATGCCATGGTAAGCGCCTGACATCTTTTTCCGAAGTGTACAAACGCTTTTCCAGCTACGTTTGATGGCCTGACTGCCTCACCTCAGTATCATTGTTGAGATTCCACAGGTCAAGCCTGCCCATCCCATCCACACAGGCAAACAAGGCAGGGTGAGTTGGAGACCACATCACATCATAAACGTAATCTGAGTTGTCTTCAAAGGAGTAGAGAGGTTTGTTATTCTGGAAAAAGCAAACAGAACAATGCAATACCCAAACTCTGCACTTCAAAATCGCAAAGCTACCAGGTAAAGCAAAATACGGAACTTCGACAGCATTACCAGCAGTAACTAAAAACTGTTTCGCATTTTGATTTACTTAAAAAATGCCTCTCCAAAAAGAAGCCAGAAATTGATGCTATTGTTGAAGGGATGCTTCCAAAGCACACAGACTTTTTGCTGGCTGCAAGCCAATATTGTAAGAGATTGTAAATTTAATGCATTAAGAATCTGGTAAATCAAACCAATGATAATTCAGTGACAGCCCTTCAGACGTTTCCTGGGAGATTCTAACTCTGCTTTCTCTGCTTTGCCTTCCTCAGGGCATCAAACAACAGAGAAAGAGGTAATTCTGGCAACAGCAATGATAGATACTTCAATTGTGAGCCTCGTGGAGTTTGACATCAGTTTTGGTGCTGTCCCTTAGTCCTCCACAAAACTGTAGCAAAATGTATTATGCATAAGGCAAATGAAGGAACTGCTTTTACAACGTGAATTACATTCGATTACATTGTAATTGTTGTTGATAAAGGGCAAAAGGATGAAGAGAATGGCTCAGAAGTATACAAATGATGTACGATCCGAACACAAAGCTTTGCGTTAGCTACATAAAGCTGTTCATCAGCTGTCTCATCTTTGCAGGACTGTTGCTAGGAACCTAGAGAGCTTCACAGGATTGGACTTCACTTTACTGAAGTTTCTTAAGTAGCTTACATTACAGCACCACCTTGTGTCAAGGACTACGAAGAAAACCACTGAACGATCTATGTTACCTTAGTCGTCCAAAGCTTTACTGTCCAGTCAAAAGAAGAGGTGACAAAAAGGTGTGAGAAGTCTACAGGTCCAACTGCTGCATGGCAGTTGATGCCTGTGATTGGTCCCTGGTGTCCTTCAAACATCTCACTGATTCCAGCTTTGCTGTTTTAGAACACACAACCAGGGTTAATTTATCTGGAAACCATCTATCTGCAGACAGAAATGCAACGTAAATATAGCCACAAGGAGCTTTTGCTGCTTTGTATGGATGTTACCCCACTGTAAAAGGCTTCATTGCAACAGGATCACAGAAGGCCAGGCTTGAATACGGACCTTAACTTCAACATCTATTTTCTGCCAACCTTAAGTGCCAAAATATAACACAAGAAGAGACTCATTCAGCAGGTACCAGTCCACACACTTAACTACATTGTTCTCTAAGCAGTAGCTGAAACTTCCATTCATAAAAAACCGAAATCCACCCCTCCGGAATGAGCATAAAACTGCCACTGATTTAAGAGCAGTTGCATGTACCTGATGGACACAGTGTCCAGACATAAAACAGTAACAATATATCCCTAATAGCCTCCTATAAGGAGCCCTGAAGGGGGGAACAGATGGGAAGGATGTTACACAGAAGTGATACAATTTTGTGTATTTTGGAACCAAAAAGCTGTACAGGGTGATGTGTATTTGAGATGAAACCTGGACACTCAATTATATTTAAGAAAGCAATTGATAAGATACAGTCAGACAATTTCAAAATAGATTGAACAGCAGGAGAAAAGCTACCCAATCTGAGATTTGTGCGTGATGTTACTGTACAATTATCCACAGGACCAATACAAAGTTTGGAAGGTTCTGCTACAATTCAAATGAATAAAACTGCGGTGACCTACACTGCCCTCATCAACACAAACAACTCCTGGTCACTGAAGGCAGCACAGTGCCAATTCCATATTCCAAATACTTCTGCTTTTAATGAAGCTCTTACTCAGGAAGAGGTGCACGCTGGAATTCATACACACCTAGTCTGAACTACCTTAAGCCAAAGGGGTAAATATGCACTATAAATAATGTTAAGAGTGTAAAGCATGCAGGGACTTATCCTTTATTTTTATTTCCTTTGAACAAATAAAGTTTATATTCACCTGCCATGACGGCATGCAGTATACACTGAGCCTTCTTCACTGCCAACAACAAAGTTGTTGACATCTCCAATAGGGAAGGACATGCAGGTAACAGCCACAGCCTTGGACTGCTTGTGAACCAGCTCCATGCTATCCTGTAGTGAAAAACATTCGCAACTTACTTTTAAAAAAGCTGAAATATTAACATCGACAAAGTCATTTAGATTTCTCAAAAGGAGGTATTGTTGGTTTTGTATTTTACTTGTACAGAACTAGGCAGGAGGAAAGTTATTTCTTGTTAAAATTATGTTCACCACTACACAAGTGCAACAAAACTATACAAAAGATCAACAGATAACACTTGATTCCATAGGTGGGGAGATATTTTATCAAGCTACCTTAAATATAATTCTGTGGGTTGGGAAAATGTTTATCCATTTTTTTAGATTCATTAAGTTTTAAAAACAGTATTCATCTGGAATAGATACTTTATATATCCGAAGTCATCTTACCTGTGGCTGGGAAAGCATGTCCAGACTCCAAGAGCATATTTTCCCATCAGTTGAGATACTAATCAAATTATGAGCATTCTGGGTCCCAACAACATTTACACAGTACACTGGGTGCTAAGAAATGCAAAAATACTATTAGAAAAAGGAATTTCCAAGTAACAAGAAATTCTGGTAGAATTAATATACAGTAAAACACACAACTTCACCATTTAAAGCATCCAAGATTGATCACAGTACAGTACAAAGAACGCTCCCCTACAAAACTGGTTCTTATTTTCTGACACTTTGATTTTTATGAACAGCCTGGTTCTCCAGGGACAGCGTTGGCAAAATATGGACATAAACACTTAAGCATTATCAATCAAGTGCACCGGCCAGAGTTTCCTAGAGGTTAAATACATCTCAACAGGGAACAGTCCTTGAAGATATTTCAACCCCTACCGTGTGAGCAGCAGCGGAGAGCGGAGTTCTCTGCACTGGGGTTCTCTTATTGCTGCGATTATCCCAGAGCACTATTTGGCCTGAGTACGTGCCACCAACCACCAGATTGGGATGAAATTTTGCAAATGTAGCTGACATCACTGCTGACTGAAAGGAAAAAAACCAAACCACAAAATATACAAAAACCCTATCATTCAATGACGCTATGTCTAAAAATAAAAGTTCTTTGCCTACATTCATTTGATACACTATTTCACTGTCCAATTACTTAAGGATTCACAAACCATTTGTGGACGCCAGTCTTTTAGTTTTAATTTGTATTTATAAAATGAACTTTCCGTCTATTCTTTCACATGTATAAGTTTGGATTCCTGCCAGCATAGTTTGTCAGCAAGCGAAGGCCCACTAACACACAAGATTGTAATAACGTTTTGCCACATTCTGTGGTCTTTTCCTTCAAGAACGTACTGATCTGTTTTGAGACAATGAAGTTACTTTTGCAGTCTGGGCTTTGACAGTAATTTGAACAAGAGATTAAATTTTTATTTAATTTTTCAGAATATTAGTCTTTTTAAAATAAAGCAGCTATTCCAGGCTTGGCATAATGGAAGATATTTGCATGTTTTGATCTGTCAGAAAACTACTAGAACACCTCCATCTGCCTTGATGCACGTTTCTAGTTTTCATCCTTGCTCCATCTCCTCATGTAAGCTCTAGTGGTACACAATCCTACTCCCTCCCATTACAAACAGACCTTCTTCATGGTTCAACCACTACAGAAGGTTTTTTTGGTTTTTAAATAAATTAAAATAAGGAAATGAGTTCTCAAACAAGACTGAATTCTGAATGATGCCAGAAATTCTGAAACAGAATAATGTTTCTAAACTGAAATCTCTAGCTATCAACATCTGTTTGCAAATACATGCGGTTAAAGTGAATGCCAGCCCCATGAAATCATTAAGTGGACAAGCGTAAGGAAGGTACTTGTCCAAGTTCATCAACATAAAAATCTTTAGCCTCCTGAGACAGAATCATACCTGGCAGTGAAAGACATACTCTGGGGTAGTTTTCTTGTACTTCATATTCCACACAAGGGCCACTCCATCAGGCTCATGAGGTGCATCCTCATTGTTGTTGTAAGAGGCTACAAGTAATTCTGGGTACTGTACAGTAAGTGAGAAAGACTCAAAGTAAGCAAGATGACTAGCTAATGGCCCAGACAATCCTAGAATCTTTGCTTTCTTTTATATATAAATAAGGTTAAAAAAACACCAAAAAAAATGAAAGCCACCTTACATTACACATAAATGAGAAATTGTCAGTAAAACCGAATTGTTTCAAATTTAGCTGTAAAACAGCAGTAACATACACATTAGAGTCTTGTTCTGTCTTCCACCACAGCTTGCTTTTAAAGGTAAAAACCAGTACTTTTAATAGAGTTTTTTCAGTGAAGCTAACCATAAACCAGAAACACAGACACCAAAGTTTCTTCATAATACAAATATTTTGCTACTTTTCACAAAAGATTAATGGCTCTGTTTACTTTTTGTGACCTATGGAGCATGTAAGGAACACATTTAGAAATACAGCCTGTATGGACTGTACTTACAGAAGGGTCAGGCACATAGAAGTAGAGGAATTTACAAGCTAACTGCTTAACGTAGGCATTTTTTTTACCTGAGATGACCAGTCCAAACAACTGACAACACGATGCTTTGACCAACGTTCATCAAAAAATTGCCTATTTAAGGACAGTTTTGCTCCTGCTTGAATCTCTCTATAAAGAGAATTAGCAGATATTAATCTTAGATCACTTTTTCAACGACAAATATTGCACGTTCACAGTGAAGTATTCAACATTCCTGTTTACCCTTCTTTGTCTTCTAGGTCTCTTCCACTGTAGTCAAAGAAAATGTTGATTTGCTCAGAAAGGGCTCTTTCAACAATCCTTGTGGAGTGGTCAAAGAAACTTAAAAATTCTTCAGAATGTAGTATTTGTTGTTTTTCCTCTTCTGTAAGTTCATGAGGGGCAGCTGGAAAAGAATTATACACACGTTCTCTGGACTGTGTGCTTTCACCAATTCTTTCCAAGAAAGATAACCAGAGAACTTATCATAATGTTGGAAAATTTGTTTCCTAACATCCATAAATTTTAAATACACTTTTACATTTTATATTTTCCTAGCTGATTGTTAAAATGTAAATCAAACTAACTTAATGGGAAAAGAAAAATCTATTGATGCCTTTCTTTACAGCACACTCAGAATGTCTCGAGGTAAACTGTACCTTCTTCCTCCTCCTCTTTTTTTAATGTTTTTTCTTCCTCAGGTTCCACTAATGGTTTTGGTGCAACCACATCATCTTCATCTTCCTCATCTAAAGAGAAACATTATGGTGAGACTGCCAGTGTTTTTGAAGAGGAACAGTAACATTCCATATGAATCTCAAATAAGCTAGTGTAAAGTAGTATCATTTAGCTTAAAATTGTTAAATTTGTAAGATGTAGTCCCCAGGATAACATAATCTCAAACCAAAAGATCATCGGAACACTATCTACACCTGGATTTTAGTTGCACTAAATTATGTAGTTGTAAATAAGACGTAAGAAATTGTAAAGAATCCAGCGTGAAAATATCTCTTACAAGCACTTACGATTCCACACAAAACCATGTGGTGGATGCATGTTCTGTGTAACATACTGACACATTAATGCTGTAGAATAAAGAAAAAAATTAGATGTCTAAAATAGTCTACAGAGCAGCTGCTTGTGATCTGAAACCATCAGAGTCTAATGGGTCTTCACATGGCATGAAGACGTCTTACATTAGCTTTCAGTTTGCTGTTCTGAGAGGCAAATTTTGCTAAAGATAATAGCAGGGAGATTACATTTTTTTCTGTCATTCTAAATGCAAGTCTCATTATCTGTATCATGTTTGGCAATGAGAACTTCACAGCAAAATGTGTTTTCCCTAATTGCAATGAATAACGTAAAATGTTAATGTTTGGGAATACTGACAAGGTTTACAGCACCTTCTGCATTTCCACATTTTATTCTTTGTACTGTAAACCAGAAAATAACTTTCAATTACTTAGTGTTGTGGAATATGCATTTCCTGGCTTTTCTTCATTCACTTTCTAGAATAAGCTTCTGAAAAGACTATTTTTATTGGTTAAACAGCTAAGTCAATCTGTTCATAAGGGAACGGCAGCAGGAATCTGCTGCACGCCTCATCACAAGTAATGAGACAGTGTTCAACAGGGACGAGGCTTGTTTGAACGTGGGTCAGGGAGATGCCTGCCACAAAGTTATCGAACACAAAAAAGTAAAAAAAAAAAAACCCACATGCATGCACACAGAAAAAAAAAAAAAGAAAAGAAGAAGAAAAAAGGTTGGTCAAGGGATGGGAACCAGCTGCCAAGCCATGGTCCCAGCAGCCAGGCCAGCTGACTAGATAGCAGCAACCAGATGGTACTGCTAGGATTGTCTCTCTGCTAGGAGGTGGCAATGGGATGGCACAACATTTTTCTGCCTGACTGCTTCCAATCATGTCTTTCCCCAAAGGCAAGCCTGTGCAATTACCAGCACTCCAGGAGGTCTACAGACAAGCCTTTACCCTGCAAACAAAATACAGCTTGTAGGCCATACCAGCTGCCAAACCACACACATAGTGATAGGTTTAAAGAGGTTTGAAAATCTTTCTAACTCCATAGTATAGGCAATAAAAATATAACTGTACCTGCAGGAAAGAAAGCTTTAAATGACACTGTATAATGCACACAATAATACAAACTCCAACTTAATCAAAATGATAATGACGTATGCCAATCCTACATTACTTGAAATTGAGCGATTTTTACGTTCTGACAAGTTTACAGAACTAGGATAAATGGCATGAATGATTTCAATATATGCTCATACTTTTGAACCAAATGGTGAAGGTTAAAATCTTTCCTTTCAAGGGCCTCAATCAGCCACAAAGGAAAACAGTAATCACTGTCTTTTCAGCCAGCCCAACCGCATTTGTCAGCCCTTTCTCCGTCAATGCAGCCAGAGCAATCAACCTGCCAAACATTCAGAATGGAAAAACAATCTGAAAATACAGGGTATAATGCACCTGCCAGTGAAAATGGCCATTTCAAGAAAAGCTAGTGATCTCAGTGACCCTGCTGAGGAGGCGGTGGTGCAAAGGGGAAAGAACGCGTAAAAGAATTCTTAGTGATCTCCACTCTCTTGCACATTGACACTTCCTTACAAAGCATGCCAATTACAGCTTTTGTGCTACTTAAAAAAAATGAAAGCTTTTTTGGGCAAAATAATCACGCAGAGAAACAGAAAGACACTGCTCCTTTTTAGATGGATCCATATGTACAGTGGATGAGTAATCTGAAAACTGTGTAACTTGTAGCAATTCTAAAGAGCGGAATTCTTAATGTCAAATCACTATAGGTGTGAACACTGATTAATTAAAAAATGTAACACGAGTTAACACACGATTTTGAGAAAAAATACAGGACCTCATATTCACATTACAGCCACTTGGATAAAAATCCCCCCTCTTGTTCACCCTGCCAATCAATCTTGCAAATTTAAATGATGCCTTCAAATCTAGAAATTTGGTTTTGGGTCACCCTGGATACATTATTCTAGCTTTGAAAGTCCCAAATTAGAAATTTTCAGCCCAACCCCCCGTTAGTCATACTACACTGATTCTAAGTACCATTTTCAGTGACAGGAGTCAAATTCTTGTCAAATGCAGATGGTCAACCCCTTAGTGCTAAGTGACCTTCTAATCTACATATTTTATTCAAAAGATCATATAGTTGATTGCTCCTGCCTTTTAATGTTTGAAACATAAATGGCATATATTATACAGAGCTCTAAATTCCTTCATAGTACTTTCATTGCATATAGCCAGCTGATATTACTGCATTTAAATGCAGGATACAGCACTTATCTTAATATTCTCAAAGTATCAGACTTGAAATTGAACATGTCATCTCACTGTGATTTATCTGTAACTACATAAATCTAAAACCTCCTCTCTAAAGAAAATTCATATGCAAACTTTCTCAATAAGGGATCTGGAGAAAAAACAAAACAAACAAACCCCAAACCACAAGAAATAAACCTCCACATATACAAGTTCTTGACCTCATTATCCCAAACTAGGATGCTTTCTCACAGGAGTTTACAATCAAATAAGGCAGCATGAAGCTACTGGACAGCAAAAGAGATCAGAAATTCTTATTTTCATTACTTCTCCTGTCTCTACTTTTTCTTGAAGTTATTTAATAGCAGGCCAGGAGCTGGTATTTGCAAGGAACTGGCATAACAACAATATACCACCCAGCAAACCCTGGAAGAGTGGATATATATTTCTGAAAAAACTTCCACATCTAGTAAGCCAAGAGCCCATGACACAGTGGTGTACTACATTTATTACAAGTCAGCTACATAAATATGGAAACCTTAAAGGCACTGCATAACTTCATCCTCCGTATTAATTACTGACTGTACCTACTGGCATTTTATGCCATTTCAATTGTCAGTATAGCAAATACAATTTCTCATTTAAAAGACTTAGGGAAGTCATAGGGCTGTGAAAAGGAAATGAGACTCTGTGTCACATCAACATATTGATGAATAGTCATTATAATATGCTGGAGGATTAACTCCCTGTTATTTCTGACAGGCAAACAGGGGATCTAAGGTTACAAATTGAGCAGTAAAGATTACTTAAAATTAGCAGCTACTTTAATAGAGACAAATTTCTTGTCAATGACTGCTAAAAACAGGTTTAATGAACCACTGAATTTTTACTTTGAGTTAACATCAAAACTGTGATCTATTTTGGCAAGACAGAAAAGCGGTGCTGTAAATTAGGCTGCACCTAGCAATAACACTATAGAGTGAAGTTCCAGTTGTCTGAGTAATCTGTTGCTGCAGAGTAGGTTAATCAAAGTTAAATCATCTGTGAAATGGGTGGCTTTTGTTAAGCTGAATGTCTTCATATCAAGTTTTCCCTTCTATATTGCACTGTACATTTAAGGCACGTACAGAACAATACATAAATATATAAGGGCCTATTACTTCTTTTTAAACTATTAAAAAGCAAAAATGCTACATTGACTGTAACAGAAGCCAAGAAGCTAATCCTATACATCAGTTGTTTTTACTCTGCTTAAGTCAGAACTAAAAGCACAAAAATGTTTAATATTTTCATTCTGTGTCTTGGGGACTTCATCAGACAATAATTCCTCCAAGAGTGGAGCTAATGCAATAATACTGCCTGCAGTTAGTCGTGATTGCACACGCACAACATTGTACAGCAGCACTAAACAGCAAGTTACCTGTTAGCCCAGGAAAAGCCTAGATTTTGACAGCTGAGCAGAATGATATTCCCCTATATGTCCATCTTTCTTTGGATTAACCATTTCAAGGACTCACATTTATTGGGCGTATTGGTGACTAATTTCTGTCCACACGAATGTGAACAGTATGTTAGCAAATCACAAAGAAAGAGATCAAACTGTACAGTAGAGAGCAGTGCAGCAAGAAGCACAGATAAGAAAAAATTAGCACCAATGATTACAGTACTCTACATGGTGGCCGACATGCAGCCCAAAGAACATTAAGACACATTTCAGGATGCACACTTGAATCGCAACTCTGTTGCTGAACCTGCTTCTGCTATCTCCTAGAAAGAAATGGGTTAGAGAAGAGAACACAATTTCAAATGTATTTGCAGAGACTAGACCTGAAAAATCTGCTGCCTGAAAACGCATGGCAAATAGAGACTGAACAACAGCCCTAATAACCAGTTGACCACATTAGCTAAAAAACCACGTCCACCAAAATTGGATAACGAGGGAAGCTGGCAGCAGTGTTATACACAGTATCTTGGGAAGTGAGAAATGGATTTAGACAGTAGAAAAGGGGGTGGCAGAACAAGAATGCTGGGGGAGTAGCCTAAACACAAGATGTTCATGTTCTGATGGTGACAAAAGTTATTAGTGTAGTAATGCCACACAGACCTAGACGCTTAGGCTAAGAACTGTGAAACATGATTATTAAGTTTAATTAACAGGGAAATTTAATATTCCTTACTGTTCAGAACACAGTGAATTACTTCCTGTGGCAAAATACTTTGTCCTCTAAAGAGGACTCTTTCTTTAATCAGAGTAAAACTGATTTCTAGGAGAGATCCCAATTTTATTGTTTTACAATATGATAAAAAGAATCAACCTTCCTTAAACAGGCAGTTTCTCAAATACTTCATGGGCATAATCAATCAACACATTAGTACTGCAATGAAATAATGGAAGCTGTGAGAACTGTTAGCACACTAAATGCCTCCATCTCCTAAGGAAGCTGTCACATTTCAAAATTCAGAGCTGGTCATTGTAAAAGAGAAAGACAAGACTATCTGCTCTTTTGGATACAACACTTCAAAGGGGTGGGGTGAAGAAACATGGAAAAGTCATAATTCCAGCAGTGATACTTTTTGTCTTAGCATAAAGAGGCTACAGTGCCACTAGCACAGAGGTCACATTCTAGCTCTCACATCTGGGACAGCGTGCAAACTGGTCATTCTTTCATTACGAGTGGAGAGGATCGCTGGCTCAAAACAGCTGCAGCTGAGAAGCCTCGTATCTGCAAGACTGTGGGGGAGTTACTTCATATTTGAATATTGTCCACAATGCTGCAAAATGTCTGCACCATACAGACTTAGTCTACCTCCCTTCCCTAACTATGGAATTTTCCTGCTTTTTGATTTCTCAACTACTGAATGCAGTCTTTTCTATCGACTTCTGAGATGAGCGACCTTCACATTTTAAAACCAGGACAGTTCAGGTGAAAGGTACTCATTATTTAAATGTAACTGAATGCAAAATGGACATCTCCAAAGTCCAGCACTGAGGACAGGAAATCTCCCCTATGTCACTGTCATTTTGTTTGTGTTCCTATAAATATTTTCATGACAATTAGGAACTGTTTTAATTTAACACCAGTGGTCCTCTACTTCTTATCTGTCCTACCAGAAAGATTAGCTGTAGCTTGAATGCTTTCCAATTCAGTTTACAATATAATATAAATAGCCATTCTGGCACACAGAAGTAGAAATGTTTTGGGGTTTTTTTTTTGTTTGCTGTTTTGTTGGGGGGG
>VZZY01004692.1:162504-177432 GCA_013400335.1 Eurystomus gularis | reverse complement strand
GTTTGGTTTGTTTAGGATTTTTTTTTTTTTGAGGGTTGAAAAAAAAAAGTGTTAGCACAGTTCAACCATACAGGACAAGTGGACCTAAACCTGCAGAATGACTGCACAGCACAGCTAATAAATCTGCTTCCATTTTCCTTTATTCAAAAGCACAGCTGCAACAGCATTTTTAAATCTCAACATATGACAATTAAGGTCCAAGCCCCTTTATTTTATAAGGAAGTGTGAATACTGGAGCTATTTAGGTAGAATGTATGGAATTGCACTCTGAAAATTCAGCATATTGCTTTTGTCGATTGTTTTTAAAGACTTTAAATTTTCTTCTCCTAATCAAAATCTCTCACCTAGTGACTCTTTTTTTGGAGGCCAGATGATTTTTTTTTAACACATTTCAGATGTTACCATAAACTGTGAACATATAGCCTAATCATGAATGTATTTAGGCAGTCTCCAGACCTTAAAAAGATTCTCGAAGGTGAAGTGATGATAAAGCACCTGTAAGTGACTTTTGTGATGTACACATACATAAAACGACGATGGCTCTCAAGAAAACAGTATTTTTAAGGTGGAATAGATCAGGAGACAACATTTTTACTAGGAGCACTTTCTGGTCAATGCAGAAATACAGGCGACCCATTTCTCCAGCTCCACTGCAGTAAACCTCAACTGCAGCCCACCCGCTGAGTGTGAAACCAAGACCATACAATCCCAGGCAATTTCTACTGACAGCAGGCAGCAGAAGTATCATAGAATCATAGAATGGCTTAGGTTGGAAAGGACCCTAGAGATCATTTAATCCAACCTCCCTGCCATAGGCAGAGACGCCTCTCAACTAGACTAGGTTGCGCAAGGCCTCCTCCAATCTGGCCTTGAACACCTCTGGGGAGGGGATGTCCACAACCTCTCCAGGCAATCTATTCCAGAGTCTCACCACTGTAGTACCAAAGAACTTCTTCCTAAGATCTTGTCTAAACCTACTCTCCTCCAATTTAAAACCGTTTCCCCTTGTCCTGACACTGGACACTTGCGAAAAGTCCCTCTCCAGCCTTTCTGTAGGTTCCCTTCAGGTATTGGAAGGCAGTTATGAGGTCAACCCGGAGTCTTCTCCAGGCTGAACAATCCCAGTGCCCTCAGCCTATCCTCACAGCAGAGATGCTCCAGCCCCTGGATCATCCTTGTGGCCCTCCTCTGGACCCGTTCCAACAGATCTATGTCCCTTTTATGGTGGGGACACCAGAACTGGATGCAGTATTCAAGGTGGTGCCTCACAAGAGCAGAGTAAAGGGGGAGAATCGCCTCCCTTGATCTGCTGGCCACAATCCTCGTGATGCATTGCAGGATACGGTTGGTCCTCTGGGCTGCACGAGCACACTGCTGGCTCACGCTGAGCTTCTCGTCAATAGTAAAACTCTTCAAGCCCACAACTTATGAACTAAGTCTTCTAAGAACTTGACAAGAGAGAAGGAAAAAATCTTGACAGATTAGAGAAGGGAAAAGGTAAGGGCATGAGAGAAATTAAAGCAGAAAACCCCAACTGCCTATCTGTGCAAGGACACAGATAAAATAAGAATGGAAAAGAAATGCAGTTAGAGAAAAAATCTGTCCTGTTATTCTGGCTTACTGAATAATGAAGTTTGAAAGATCTGGTTTGTGTTCTGAAGACACATTGATACCTTATACTGGATACCCAAAGATGAGAAGGGAAGAAACTTCACACGAAGTACTGTTGCAATTTACTTCCTTTCTTCCCCCTCAAACTCATTCACAGTGTCATTTGTATCTAGTTAAACTTGCTGAAGTGACTCCAAGACACCCCAGACCAGAGTAGCGCCTCGTGCAGACCAGAGCAACAACAACAATTCTGCATCACTTGTATTACACTTGACACTCTATCATCTTATTACCCCTTCAGGTAAATGATACAGTTTCTGGAAACACCAGCATAAGATTTCAGTTGAGTATTCTCTCCATGTTTTAAAAACTGCTTTTATCTCCTTGCACAAACACCCAGAAATTCACACACTAAAAAGCAGGAAAATGCAAAATAATGATTGTAGAATTACATCCTAAAATTGCTAGCAAAGACACACGCTAGTATGTGTCATACTAAACAACAAAAGTCAGTCATACTAAACAACCAAGAGATTTTTTTTCTGGAGCTACACACAAACTAGGTCAAGACCAGTATTTTCATTTGCAGCTAAAATAAAGTGTTTCAAAATTGAAAAGCAAGTTTATTAGCCAACTATGTTTTCTCAGAAAAAATTCTTTTTTTAAAAGCAAAGAAGTCATGACTAAAAGAAAGTATATGTTCAATGCTGAGAACAGAAACAGCATGGGTTAATAAAGAAATTAATTATTTTAAAACTCAATGGATAAGTTCCAGGTATAAAAATTCAAATTCCGAAAAAGATTGTTTTAATTGTTAAGTTTGTTGTAAGGACACACAGCCTTCATGTGAGATATATCACACTTTCATTTATTAGTTGTCAACTAATTAAGCTAACTAATGTCTGATCTGAACATTTACTAGGAGTGAGAAAATACCATGTATTAAGAGTAATGCTAAAAAAGATGCAGAATGACAGTAACACTCATAAGACCTATATGAATTTCATAATATAATTTATATCAGTTATCTCACAGATCAACCTTCATTCTACCTTATTAAGTTTCAAGATCACGAGTGTTGGTTCTAATTCAGTCAGTCACCCTTATTATTATAAAAAAGCAAAGATCAACAACACAAAACTTTGGTAGTAACAAGTTAACCATTCACCTTCCTTTGGTTGAGTCATAACAGGTGTTTGCGTCTCCTTTGTATATGTAACAATTTCTCGAGGAGGAAAGTCAACTTGTGTAATTTTGGCCATTCCAAGTTTAACAGGTCCACGTCTAAATACAATTAATAGAGAAAACAGAAAAAAGTATTTAACTTTATGAATTACTTCACATTTTGCCTAGAATAATACCTGAGTTGACATGTCACAGAACTGCTTAAGTCAAACTTTAATCCAATGGAAACTTAACTCTGAAGAAGTCACATGATAAGGACTAATATTTTATTATTATTTTAAATCAGCAACTATTTGTACATCTGCAACAAAAATAAAATATTTGCAAATATATATATGGATTATAGAACATGATTTTAAAGTTTTGCTCTTTGTAGTTGACTAGAGTACTGCTACATATATGACATATCCCTGTTTTCAGGGGAACAGATCTGCTCACGAGTCATGTTTGTACAGCAATGGTTCTAGGATCTTAAAGCTTAAAAACCAGCTTAATTATTCTGAAGGAAAAAGCATTTCCTAGGCCTTTTAACTTTGCTGCCCTTTTTGTCTACCTCTAAGATATGAGTTTACTCTGAAACTCACACACTGATAACTGATTTATCCATAAGACGTTACTCTACAATAGGATACTGAAAACCTCTGAGCTTTCTGACTTTAGCTTATGGAAGATCCTATAAACATAGATATAGCTAGTATCAAACTACAATGCATAATGTACTTCCAAAAACCACACATCAATTCAGTCATTACAACTTCCTATAAGAGCTATTTTCAGTATGTGTTGTAATAATGATCCAAACACAGTTTACCCCTATCAAATTCAGTTTCTTATTATGCACCCCTCTCCTAAGGAAAAAGCAAAAGAGTAACCCCTTTTGAAAGGTTTCTGGTGGGAAGAATTGTAATTCTTATAACATAAGGGCTTTAGTAAATGCTGACAATGAGCTACAGCTTTTATAAGCGTATTTATAAGTAAAAATAGGAGTCACTCTGGTTTTGAAATGACTTTTTAAAGTTTACATTTTGCCAACAAAAGACTCGACGAAAAACATGAATAAGTAAATTGTTACTAGAAATACGCATCTTATGTATATTAAATAATCAAAATTTCCCATTGCAAGCAAAGTGCACCAAGTCTAGGGATAGTGAATTTCTGTTACTTACAGAACAGTCTCTTAACAATAACTTCAAGCCTCAAAGAAAAAATAAGCTCTTATTATCCAGAAGTATACGAAAGAGTGAATATAAGAAATCTATGCAATACCCCAGATCGGAATCAGAGTGGAGCTGAAGAACTGATGGATCAGTATCCCAGTGCAGCGTCCTGATACCCCAGGTTGAACAATCATGCAGCATTAGCAAAAAAGGCCAGAGATTAGTGAAGCAAATACACACTATGAAATGCTAGAGTTACAGTAAGCTTATAGTTATTTCATTGTTCACAAGAAACAAAGCAATGTAACATTAGTTAAGGGAAATTCAGCAAACATTCAGTGCAATAACAGATGCAGTAAATATAAAAGTTAAAAAGCAAACAGAATTCAGGGCTATTAGGGAAGAATTAAATTAAAGATTAAAGTTAAAGATCTGCAAACAAACATAGCCTTTATAAGAGGCGAATTAAAATATGAGAACCATTAGTAGCTTCAAATTCTTTTTAAAAATCTGTTCAGATTTGTTCATGTCATATGAAGACAGATTTGTTAAAGAAAAGCAATCTTGCCCAGAGCAGTAAATATGTGGAGGAAACTGTCATATTGGTAAAGGAAATGAGTCAACACATAAGCCTTTTGGTAGAGGGGCAAAAATGCATTTCCACTGGGATAGAGAACTGCTAGAGTTTCCAAGATGTGACATTGCAGTAATTATGGGTTAAGCACTGCCTTGGGCTTAGAAGTGTCATCTGATTGAGGGCCAACTCCATTTAGGATATTTAAATCTCTTAGAAGTAGTGGGCTTTATATTAATAACACATTTCAAAGTAATGTGGAATAATGAACAGAATAGATCCATTTCAAATCACTTTTGTATCAAAAGAAATACGAAGGGGGAAATAAATCTTCCCTCTCTCCATTTCCAGACTTCATTGCTTCTCAAAAAATTTTCATTTAGTCTACTGCCTGCTGTCAGGCTTAGGCAGAATTTTAAAATAAGTTTGTAAAAGACATGAAGAGATGAACATGACAAGTTTTTCTGAAGCTCCTAGATGCTATTATTTTTTTTAAATAATGTTTTATAACTTATAAAGAGTATATAATATTTTACTACGATAAGTTAATAAAAGGTAATTTTCCATTTCCATCCCATACATGGTCATGTTCTCATAAACAAGGTGCAGGATTCCTAAAAGTAAAGTTGATCTCAAAGACATACAGGGAATGCCACAAAATCTCATAGATATGGGTGTGTCATGCACTACCTTGTTCTTGTAGAAAGTATGCATTAGGAGAAGTTATAGTTCAATTAAGAATTACAAATCCACTGTCTTGTTTTAATATTTGGGAAAACTAAATAACTTCTAAGTTCTACATAACTGCTATTGCATCCATAGCAATAGCTTAATATCTGAATCTCTAAAACCTCTCCATATCTTTTTATCAGAAAACACATTTTACCATGAAGTTAACTACTTAAAGTATACTTATTTTTAGGTCTCTGCTATTTTTCTTGATCAAACAGATTTAAAAGCTTTGAGATTAATTTGATGTATGAGACTTCAAGCTGGATACTGCTCATATGTTGTTCAATCACACATTAAGAAAAACAAAACAAAAAAACCCAAACGACCACCACCCCAACCTTCCTGTTGCTTCTGCAAAGGATGACTTATCTACTGATGCAAACGCTGCATTATCACAATACTTGTCAAACATTTTCCCAACTCCTTCAATCCCACTTGAGAGAGACTTATGGAAAGGGCTACAAATTTAAAAGGCTCCAACTTCCATGCCTGCTTAAGGCCTAGCCCTTACTGCGGTTGCTTCCCCGCTTTCAAAGCATTCTTTTAACTTTCAACAGTTGCTTCAACAGTATTAGGGATATTGTGCCTTTTAAAATCGCTCAAGACAACAAGCAGTACAGGATATATAGTTAATCTTTCTCAGATATATTCTTTTAAAATAAAGGTAACATTCTGAGATAAAATTCACTTACTGTGTGTACATGTGTACCAAAATGATGTAAAATATTGTTCCTTTGGCTTTCCAGATGTTTTGTTTTGCCTTAAGTTAAATGAATTCATCTACAAGCTTCAGTGAACAGAATTTCCTGTTCTTCCACATATGCCCAAACTTCTCTGTAACCAAGCATATTTCTGACATTTCCTTGATTTCTACAAATTATTTTCTGCATTTAAACTAATTCTAGGAAGCATCCACCTACCCTAAAAGTAAACCAATTGTATTAATTTCCAGTCTTGAATTTATACCCTTAACTGCCAAAGGGAGAAAGAACAGTATCAAGCAGGAACCAAAACTCTTTACTGATGAAAATGAAGCAAGATGGAAATAAAGGGAAGAACACAGCCTGAACACTGCTTTGCTATTATTAAATACATAAAGTTACTGGCAAGATTCAGAATCGTAAAGGGGAAAAGACTAAACAAAGCATCTTTGTAAAGTATAGTTGCAGCATGATCAGAGAACAATCACAGACAGGAAAAAAAAAGAACTGAAATAATACACTAACATGAAAAGGCTTGTTTTAAGGCTATCAAGGGGTTTCTAACACATTCCTATGGAAGTCACCTGTGAAATGTCAGCTACAATGCTAAGGGATATCCCACAGTCTAACTTTTCCCATTAACTCCAGATTCAGGTGTACGTGTACATTAGGAATGCTGTGCAAACTTGTGTTAATACAGCAGGATAGAGACATCTGTTTACTGGGGGAGGGGAAGAATGCTATGCGGTAGTTGGAGAATAAGCGAGGGGATTCTAACAGTGATGCTATATAGCCTTCAATTTAGCTACAGATTCATACCTCCACACCTTCAAGACCACAATCTTTTTATGCTTCCACATCTAGGAAGTTGTCAAGAGACAGATTTATCTTTAAGGTTTGCAAATGCATGAAGCTGTGGAGTCTTAGGATAGGAATTTTCTCAAGGCTTTTTAAGAAAACGTTCACAACAATGTTATTACGTCCAAGGAACATGCAGAGTACAGCACACCTACAAGCTGGAGATAAATTCAGTACACAATGTGGTGTTCAGTTACAGATATGTAGCCCACACAATTTTAAATTCAGTGTGAAACAGTATGTACGAACGGAAAGAATTTTATTTTAAGTCATCATCAAATAATTAGTTTTTTTTACTAGACAGTGAATTAAAATACAAAATGACAATTTACTAAGCAATAATCACAGATTTCAAAGAATTTGCTTGTTACTTAAGGAACACTGATATTTGTTCCTTATTAGCATGACAGATGAACTTCAGTTGCATAATTAATACGCTATTCACACATACCAGGCTAAAATCACACCTGAGCACTGTTAGAAAAAGGAGAGTTTGGGTTCATATCTGCTGCCTGATGTATTTTCTGTTAACTAAATGGTTGCTACTTAGAAATAGGCACCTTGTAACATTTGTTCAGGTCATTAAAGTCTTGAATACGTTCAGATTAAGACTGTATATAGCTATGCATGCATAATCCACAGACATACAAGACATTACTGAAGTCTTTTAAAAAAAGATGTTTTAAAGCAGTGTATTTACTCTTTCTCCAAAACAATTACTCATATAAGCACAAAAGTAACAGATAAGTGCTTTAGTAACAGTGCTTTAACTAAACTTCATCCACAATGCATACTCCGTATAAGTACATGAATTTAATTTGCTGAGAAAATATCAGTTAGTAAAAATAATTAGGTAAATACTGTTCTTAATCACAGGCTACGCATGGGAAACAGCAGAAGAACCCTTTGGAAGCAGTGTTTCTCACCTCATCACCCATATATTGCCACTGTGAATTCCTAGTTTAACAAATATTTATCTGACTCTTTCTAGAGCAGCATTTCTCAAACTGTCACACACACACACACACAAAAAAAAGGTCAAACAGATGTGGCAAGTACTGGAACCGAAAAAACCTGTGGCTGTACTAATGTGGTGCTGTGTTTTGGCCAAATGAGAGATTGTAGGTGATACAGTAGTGGTACAGGGATGGCTGAAAAGTGAAGTAACAAGAAATACTGTTCCATGTAAGGAAAAAAAAATTCAAATCAGAAGCAAGGCAAAGTTTGTAGACAGTACCTTTTATTAGAGCAACTAGAACAGAGGGAAAAAGGAAATAGCCTATCATCGGTACAAACACCTCCCTTTTGAAAAAGCTGTGAAGAGCCTAGAAGTTGGATTTTTCCAGTTTCCTATTCTCTTGAGACAGTCATGCTCACAAGAACATTAGCACAAGACATTTAGACTCATTTTTCTTTAAACCCATAAGTTTAAACAACTCCATGTCAATAGTGACAATTTCAAACTAGGAAGCGTAGTTAATTTCAAATTTTAAAGTAAAGGATTTCTGTAAAAACAGTCACTGTTCACAGACTCAATAACACTGTAACCTCATACTATGATATTACAATCAAGTAATTAACCTTGATTTCTTCTAAAGCTTAGCTGTTCAGAATACAGGTATTAAGCAAAGGAAGATGACAAGGAAAGTGACATACCTAGATCCAACAGCGCCATCACCAGAGTCCTGGCTTCCAGCCTCACTTGGCGTACTCACAGATTTGGAAGACGGAGAGGTAGGAGGAGGGACTAAATAGTGAAACAGACAGGTATCCGCTGTTACTACTCGCAGAGGTTGCACAGCTTAGGATGTTTTCAAATTAATTTAACATGAAGTATTAAAAAAAAAGTGATGGCAAACAAAAAATACATGGATGAAAATGAACAGTAGAAAGAGAGGGGAAAAGACAATGTTAACATTTCATGCTGGACTTTCATGCAATTGTTTGGCATTTATGCATCTGGAGAATACAAAAAGACATGGAGGGAAAGACGTTTAAGAGAAAATGAATTGAAAATATATTTTTAAACGGAACTTCTGACAAATGATGGCATCAGTTTTCAAAGGATAATTTCCACTAAATGATGTTGCTTAAACATAAAGACAGTTGTTAATATAGCTTTGATATTAGTTTTTCTCAGAAATTATATATTGAATGTATTTAACTGATAATTTTGTTTCAAAATATATAATCACGGAAGTATGGACAAAAAAGTGGCTTTGTCATACAGCATACTGTGATTTTTCTTCTAGTTTGAATCAAATCAACATAAGTAATATGTATTGCAACAAAGTTTCTAGTGTTGGGTTTGGGGGGATTTTTGCATTTTCTTTGTTTTTACTTGACAAACAGTCTAGTACTGTTCAATTGAAACTTTTTCTTAAAGGCCAGTGCATTTTCAGCATGTAGATGTAGATGATGATTGCAATTATTACTGTTTAAAAAGCAACATGTGTTTTTGGAACTGATACATAATAGTGAATGATATCATGCAATCTGATACAAATACAAAGCTATTTCAATATTTCTTTCAACTGTTCTTTTTAGAAATAGTGAAACTCAATGAAACTTAGGTTTATGATTAAGGATCATTGTGTGTTGAAGGTCCTTATATGTTTCATTTTTCAGCAATATGTAAAACATTCATAGAACACTTTCGCTCCTTAGCAACCCTTAAAAAGGACATTTATCCAACTGAATACAAGTTACATATATAGATTGGTACCCATGCTGTCAGAGGTCAGGCAAGGGAGAATTCTGAATTTATATCTGCAACATTTCTAGAGAATTTCAAGTGAATTTCATTGTGAATTCTGAAGAATGCTCCCATCCCATTCCAAAACAGAGACATGACTCTGACACAGATTCTACCCTAAATTTACAAAAATCACAGTGAATACTTAAATTAAAAGTTCATTCCTCCTACAGAAGACACTTGTATAGGTCGAGTTAAAATTAATAAATTCATACATACACACACTTGCACTTTATACATATCTATGTAAATCTGGGTGTGTATGAGTATCTGTATGTTCAACTCATTGCCCTCTACTGAATAATTCATACTATAGGAAATGCCCATAGGCCTTTATATTCCTACATTATTTTTGTGCATTATCAAAAACTATGACATTTTGATGTCACCCTTTCTTAACTGAAGGGGCAACACTAGAAACATCTCCTTACCACTTAGAAAAGTCAGTCAGCTCTACCTAGCAGTAAGCAGGGCCAAGAGACTCCAACAGCTCAGCTTTGATGTCACAGTGCCCTCTCGTGGGTCACACTGTTCTCAAGAAAGTCTTCCCATTAGCGATGTGAAACCTATTTAAAGACCAACACTCTCACCGAAACGCCAAGTAAAATTCCACCTACCTCAACCAAGGATGAAATGATAACATCTTTTTGAAAGTTATTTTGGTTCACTAACTTACAGTTTCTTATTTAACAAGTATGGTAGATACCAAAAGCATGCCCACATTACTAAGGTCCCTTCTCTCAGAGAGCTACATTTCTCCGGTGGTTAACAGGACAGGAATTGCCTTGGGAATTTTCAATATAATTTTCCATGAAGGAATCTAATCTCAAGCTATCCACCTACACCAACAGTGCGAGCTCAAGCTAGCTGCACAACAAGCTGGTCAGCTCTGTGTTAGCTTCAGTTCAGGTGTACAATCACGCTTTGCCGGCACCCAGTCAGCAGATCAAGCACGTGCCTCAGGCGTGCTGCTGTGAGGGAGCGGGTAAGGCATTTTTAGCTTGATCCAGATCAGACCTCGGTTTGAAAGGGCACAGAATGAATTCCCTGTGAGTCTGTGTATGTTGAAGGGTGGGGTTCAGCAGATGCTCAATGGAATTAAACACAACACTCACAGGAGCATGCCCTGGCCTAACAGGCCAACACCTCAAAGAGCTTTTCACGAGCAGCTTCCCTAAGTCTATGCAGTGACTTGGTTTGAGGGCTGACTATCCTGTGGTTTTTAGGTTTTCTCACAGATTTAAAAGCCAACAACCACCACCACATGCATTTCTGCATTTCAGCAGCAGCTGTCTGAGCAAAACTTCACGCGAGAAAGTCTTCAACTATTAACCTGCCAAACAATCTCTAGTAAATAAAAACCCGTTACACTACTGCTACCATAGCCCAAATGCAGCCTCTAATCCGTGAGAGCAGCACAAACTACCAGAAATGACCTCCATGGCTGTTGGAACGGAAACCAATACAATGGTGTTGATTCCACATTAACTTTTGAACACCTGAGGACTACGCAAAAGCAATTATGAAGAGGTAGTCAGAGATACACTATATCCGTAACAAATTATTATTTACTTTGCAAACCCAGTTGAAATAGACTCTCACCATTGAGCCAAACTGAAAAATAAATTTTAAACCCCTTAGATTTCAGGGGTAGAGACAAAAAGTGCAGTTGAATTATTAACTCCTCTTTGCTTCCAGAGCGATGTGGCTATGGAAACACCAAAAGCAACAACCCATATGCTAACCCGTCCAAGAGTGGCACAGATCTGGATCATCATCAGCCATGAGAGTTAGATTTTATACTTAGCCTTGCTATTACTCCAAAGTCAGCCAGGTATTTGAGATAAGTATAAAAGATGCAAAAAGGAAACAAGCCAACTCTGCACAAAAGTCAGAATTAAAATCTGGCATTAAGAAAAAGAGAAAGAAAAAAAGACAGCAGAATAATGTGGGGGGAAAATAGGAAAAAAAAAACCAGCAAATGAACAAATACATGCTACATATATTTTTTAACTAAAAGACCCCAAATAATCCGCTAGGTGTAAAACTTATCTTGTACAAAATAGTACTAGTAATTTGCACTGAAGCACATCACTTGACATTTATAGTAGGAATCATGCAGGACAAAATAGTACAAAAAACAGACATGTATACCCCAAAAAACAGTGGCCAAAGAATTGTTGTGCTAGTTACATAAATACTACAATCCTAACAAAGCCAAAACCAAACAAAACCCCTACCACCACAAAAAAAACAAACAACAAGAAACATAAATCACACATACTCTCCCAAAACAACCCAAACAAAAAACCCTCAAGCTAATATTAACATTCCTACCAACAGGAGACTCGGGTGTCAACCCCATACTCTGAAGTAATGCTTCAGCTTCTCTTCTCTTCTTTTCAAGATCAGATTCCTCTTGTACAGGAAGAGCTTCTTTCTTCTGATCAGTCTAAAAATAATTAAATAATTAAGTTATAGCATTCAACAGTATTAAAAAGTTTCATTTATTTTTTGAGATCTATAGCTTCTTTTATGCTACTGAAACCTGTCATCATATAGGTTACATATGTGACTCTAGTAATTCTGATGATCCTTTCAGTAGGTAATGTAAACACGAGAAAGGAATCACAAAAATTTGTAGCTTTTATGCTGTTTTTAAAACACACAGAAGTATCTTCTCATTTGCCAAAATGATTGACACTTCATAAGATTGTTTTTACAGGAATGCTAAGCACTGTAAAATGCAAAGACTGAAAAAAAAAAAAGATTATGTACCTGTATATAAAAGTATTTTCAAGACACAGACATGTTGTTTTAATCCTGAAATGACAGTAACTGTGCCAAAAAAACCTCCATAGGGTTAGAACGACAGTATGAGACATCCCTCTTTGGTCAAGAAACTATCAGGACACTTGGCCAGATGGAGCACGTGCAAGTGGAGCACGTGTAAGACGTAAAGCAATTATTGTCTATGGGTGCATTTTAAACTATTTTTCAAAAGAAAAACATCAGCACGTTGTTTAGTGAGAAAGCTTTCTTTTGGACCTCAGGTTTCACAAAAATATTAGGAAGTCTTAAAAAACCCAAACTTTGCAGTAACTTCATTTACAGGGCATTTAAGTGGTTTTCTTTAAGTTATTATCTGCTAGACTTCACACACAAAAAGAACCAAAACTACAGCCCCATCCCCATATTTAGAAATAACACAATCTCTGCTGTGAATGATGCTGAACATTCTGTATCTTTCCACGCTCATTTAACTGCCCATTCAATTACAGAAATATAATTTATAGCTTAAGGTGTTCACAACTCAGCCATTGGCAAGTGACTATTTTTGTAAATATAAATTGATGATATAAACACAAGTCTTTAATAGAGGCAGTAAAATCTAGACCAAGCTATTTTATCCCTATGCCATGATTACTAACTGCACATTATGTTTCTCATCTACTGCACAATTCCTTTTAGAAAAGGAATTCCCAAATTTTAGGGCAAGTTTGAAACTGATAAGCTACTGCATCACATGTAGAATCTCACAGAGGCAATGCATTGTTACAAGATCATCAGAACATAATTTGAGATATTTCCCTCTTTCTCCAAATCACGTAGCTGGCAGCTGCCCAGTCTTCACTCATATGCTAATATAGAGCACCTACAAGATCATAACGAAGGATTAAAAAAAAAAAAAAAAATTAAAATCTCACTAATCATCTGGATAATTATCAAGAAAATAGTATATGTTTGCTCTTATCAGAAAAGTGCTACATTTGTATCAGCAACCAGCCATTAAGTAGACACTCCCTGAATAATGTGCAGCAAATTACCAAGTGAACCTACCCCTAAATTCTGGGCAAGTTATGTATGCAAACAGTCAGATTTCAAAGAGAAAATTATTTCTTACTTCTTTTTTCTTTCTTTCTTCCTCCTTTCTTTTCTTCTCCTCTCTGATTTGAGCTAATCGTTGCTTCTTGCGCTCCAACTCCGCCTTCAGTTCACTTTTGTCAGACATGGCTGAAACTGATCAACAGAAATGGTTTTGTTTCAGGCTTTTGTTTTGTTCTAGGGGGCGGGGGGTGTTAGTGTTTTGCTTTATGGTTTGGGGTTTTTTTTAAGATAGCAACTTTATTTTAAATAAGATATCAATAACAGAACTACACTAGCTTACTAAAACCAGAACTGTGTAAAGTCTTTAAATAGTAATTTAAAAAAAAAAAAATCACATTCCTATTGCCTCATTTCTTTCACTTAACACATTCTCCATACTTAAAGGATTGATTTAAAACAGAGAGAACTGACATGGTGACAGCATCCATTCCTAAGGTAGTACTGATGCTCTCTGAAGGAACTGCTTTGAAAGAAACATTAAGCACCAAAGACAGGACTATCTGATCTTGTTGTAGGATTCTGTACAGCTACAGAGCCAACTATGAGGCTGAAAATAGCAAGGTACCTACACAATATCTGTCTTTTACATTTTTCTTCAACAGCTCAAATACTGGCATATTACAACTTAGCAGCATGTAAGCCATATATCCTTCTACATATAGTTGTAGAATTCAAAAGACAGATTTATTAAAAGATTTAGTAGGAGTGCTATAAATTGAAAGGCAAAGCAAGTACAAGTGTGATGGTCAAAAAAGCTTGTAAAATATGTGTATTATTGTTTCTCCCCAACTTTTTGTATACTGCTAAGAAATCAGAGGGTCTATAAAGAAAAAAATTCTACAAAAAGCTTTACTAACTCACTGAAATACAGACAAGAAGGTCAACAACAAACAAAAAAGCAAAAAAAAAACCACTTCAAAACAAACAAAGATTTGGAATACAGGTATGAAAAACTGTGTGAATAGGCTGAAAAAAATAAAGCTTATATTTACTGGTTTTAAGCAAACCCAAGTCCATAAAGAAAGTGCAGAAGTGGTACTACAACAGACAAGGCATCTATAAATGCTTTTACACTCAGCTCGATCACAGATATTACATGAAGCATTAGTAATATAACTATTCACTAACTCAAAATTAAGAATAGCTGCAAGTGTTTGCATAGCACACCTAAGCACAGAAAAAAGATGCAAAATCATGCAAGCTTCACCTACTCTAATACACTTAATAGCACGCATATTGGGGAAAACGCATGTATTCCTCCACGGTGTCTGCCAATACTTAAGTGCTAATAAATAAAATCTACTGTCAGCATTTGCAAATGGCATTCCCGTGTCGCTTTCCAGCGGCGCCAGGAAAGCGCGTTGTCACCACACCCCGGATTCCCGCCCCTACCCGTCTTTCCAGTGCCGAGCCAGGAAAGCGGAGCGGCACAGACCGAGCCACGCCGAGGAGCGGAGCGCCCACCCC